>MJUU01074554.1:5031-15666 GCA_002080025.1 Modiolus philippinarum
CTTGTTTGCACCAAGACCAATATCAAAAATCCGAAAGCTTATTGCGCATCTACAGACTATATGCAACAATTCTATAACAAAATTAAATCCCTAAATCCATAAATGTAGGAGGAGTTTGTGTAACATGCCACATGTGTAAAAATTGACATCATGGGGCCTCTTGTTTGCACCAAGACCAATATCGTCAATCCGAAACCTTATTGCGCATCTGCAGACTATATGCAACAATTCTACAAGAAAATTTGATCCCTTTATCCAAAAATGTAGGAGGAGTTTGAGTCACAAGAAAAGTGTGATGGACGGACGGACGGATGGACGGAGGGTATTACATTATCCCCGAACTTTCTTCGAAAGTGCGGGGATAAAAAGATATATTCTTCGAAGTATATAATAAAAAAGCATGTCAACGTTTTATTGAAAAAAAATAGTAGACAAATGACAGGTTGCGACATATATATGAAAAAGAAAGGAAATTGGGTAAATGTCATGGAGACAACATCCCATATCCAGGTTAAAACGACCCAAAACAAAACATATAGGGGTCACCATATGGTCTTCAACACAGTGAGGAACCGGTTTATATATGGGGTTAAAAACAAAATAACCGAGCAGCATTATCAAGAGCGGGAATCCAAAGGACAAAAAGACAGAGCAGTTGCGAAACCACCGTAAAATTATCAAATCCAATTGTCCTGACTTTGTACAGGAATTGTAAAAGAAATGGTTGGTTAAATTAAATAAAAATAATAACTACAAATACCTTTAATAGCTATACATACAGTAACATGCAACAATCTACCAAGGCACTACACAAGAATAAGCAAATAAAAGACCAAAGACAAACAAAAACAATGATAAGAACTCAGGACAGCTTGACTTAGTATCCCCACAACAAAGCTAGCGGTAGGCTCTAACCAGTTTATGGGTATCCAAAACCTGATTTTTTCCAGTTTCCCTACACAATAATAGACAAAGTCTTGAAAACGAAAAGGGACAAAATGTTAATTTGAAAGATGGGTCAAGAAGTACTCACGGCTAAAGTGCCGCTAAGCTTAACAAGCCTATTCTGTTGGTAAAACCTTGTCGCACTGTCGGTTTTTTGAGCACAACATCTCCTATTCCATTGGTGTAGTGTCCGGTACAAACTCAACAGATATTGCCATTGAAAGGTTTCAGACAGTGAAAAGAAATATTTATCCCAGTACAAAGAAAACATAATATTCTAATATGGCTCTAGTTAATCGCCAACCAGTATAATACTCGATAACCATATACTTCGCACATGCGTAAATGGTATCGGTATAAGAGTAAAACGGACGCAAAACAACCATGTTTTTGATTTTGTTTGTCTTAGTTTGTACAGGAAATCAATGTTAAGCATATCTTTTAAACTTAATCACGCCATTCAGACACGTAAATGTGTATTGTTTCGCTTTCGCTGGATTTTGAACTTGCATCTGTTTGAAAACGTCAGATTGTGTATTGTGACGTCATAGTCACAGACAGTAATGGAAACGGGAAATCCGCCTTCTCTAAGGTCGCTTTAGAATGGAAAATTCCGTTTTCTGTCATATTAGAATCTAAGTAATTCATGGCAGGTATATAGTTATTGTCATTTAACCATGGGCATGGCCTTTATATTCGTAAATTTAACCCTAACGCTCAGGGTTAAATTCGAATATAAAGGCCCAGCCTATGGTTAAATTCCCAATAACCATATACCTGCCATGAATTATTTCTTAAATCTAAAATCACAAAGGAACAATATCTATTGAAAAACCCTTTTTAATGCTCATCTTAGACGGAAATGTTTTGAAATAGACAAAAGGAAGGGAAACGGGTAATGTGTCAAATAGAAAACTAGAAAACAGACAAGACACACAAAGGCTTAATACATTTCCTGACTTAGGACAGGTGCAAACCTGCTGCGGCGGAGTTAAACTAGTTTTATTGGGCCCAAACCTCCCCCCTATAGCCAATGTGATAAATAAAAAAACAATCGTAACAACAGTAAAATTCACTTGCCAACAGGACTGAGTCAGTTGCGAAAAATGAAACTGAAAGAACCAAATAAACGGACATAAACATGACATACATGACATCACAAGATCACTAGCAGTTAACTGACATGCCAGTTCCAGACCCATTACCAACTGACATGCCAGTTCCAGACCCATTACCAACTGACACATTAAGTCATGTACCCTCAGTATACATGAAACCATGTTTAATAATGTAGTCATAGAAATAACTCTACCTAATGAAAGAGTCTGCAATATATTAGAGGGTCATTTTCTGCAATCTATGTAAAATCGATACCGCAAAAGATTATAGTTACTGAAATTTGTTTGAAAACATGTTGCAAAAAGAGATATTATCTGCAGTCGATATGATATAGATTCCTGCAATCATGAAACTTCCTATGATTAGAGTGAATACATATGACAAGAGAAACATTATGATATCGATGCCCGAGATAATTGAATTCATATAATTTAAGGTAGATAGACACTAATATTCATATCCATGAGATTTTGTTATAAGTCGGCATAATTGAAGAACCGATCCTACTTACCTGAAATCTGTAATAAAAATTATGGGTCACCATGCTTGATTTGTCAAAGTTTGGTCATATTTAGCCATTTTTTCGCCTGAATTTACAAAGAATGCACGGGTAAAATATGGACAGGCAATTTTTAACTTCATAAAAATGACCCTTTTATCCATGAGAATTTTATATGTTTTTGTAAATAGATAGTTTATGATGTGATCTCTTAGTTACAACGAAAAAATGTATATGTCACCATGGTTTTAACGGAGATATTTTATAAAGTTTCCACAATAAACATTATTGACGGGAAAAGGGAGTTAATTCGCGGCAAAATGGACTAAATTTGACGTTTCATATTTGTCAATCAGTTATGACGTCACAAAGGAATACCTGTCAAATGACTGTTTCGGCAAAGAAATCAAACTTAACCAGTATTCGACTCTGTATTTTGCAAATGCGCGATTGCGCTGCGCAGCGCAACAGTGTCTATCTACCTTAACTTCAAACTCCTGACAATAGGAACATTTTCTGTATTCGATATGTAAGCGATGCCAGCAATCATGAACTTTTTGTAATTTCACTTTAAATATATGACAAAAGAGACATCCCGTATATGAATAAAATACCGATGCCTTCTATCATGGAACTTATAAAAACATATGAAAACGGGTACAAATAACTAAATACCGAAATTACTGTGAATTTATTTTTTGCATATGCGTATTTTGACAACTAATGTCTCTTCAGTGCAGATAAAATCTAAACGATTGGAACACTATAAACCCAAAGATGTTCAAAAACTGATAGAGAAAAATTAACCAATATGATCTAAATGTAAAGACGAAATCAACTAAGGACAAGAGCTTTGCATGAGGGAGATACTACTTAGTTTTCAACAGAACTTACATGCAAGGTTCTAAATAGAATCGGCGTTAAGGTCAGCACCGAAGTACTGACTACTGGGCTGGTGAATACCCTCGTGGACTAACAGTCCACCAGCAGAGGCATAGACCCAGTGGTAACAAATAACTAAATACTGAAATTCCTGTGAATTTATTTTCTGCATATGCGCATTTCGACAACTTTTGTCTCTTCAGTGCAGATAAAATCTAAACGTTTTGAACACCATAAACCCAAAGATGTTCAAAAACTGATAGAGAACAATTAACCAATATGATCTAAATGTAAAGCCAAAATCAACTAAGGAGGGAGATATACTCCTTCAACAAAATTTACATAAATTTAGATATTGCAAGGTTCTAAATAGAATCGGCTTTCGGGTCAGCACCGAAGTACTGACTACTGGGCTGGTAAATACCCTCGGGGACTAACAGTCCACCAGCAGAGGCATCGACCCAGTGGTAACAAATAACTACAATTTATGTAGTCTATATGGTATCGATGCCTTAGTAAAATTTCCTTTATATTTGACACAAAACATGTATAAAAAGGATTTTTATTTGAAATTTGATATAATATACATTAATTGGTGACCAAGATAATTAAATGTTCTGAATTTTGACTGAAAACATATGACAAAAGGGATATACTCTATGTGGAACATGATACCGATATCTTCAATCGTGAAACTTGAATAAAACATATGGCAAAATGCACGTTTTATGTATATGAATTGATATTAATGCCTGCAATCATGATACTACCACTAATTTGCCAATAGAAACTTCCTGTATATTGACAAAAACATAGGAAAAAGAGACATTAAATATTAGATATGATATTGATGTCCACAATTATGAATTCCCAAGTAATTTAACTATACTGACAGGATGCTTGCAACAATAAAACTTGACCACAATAAATTAATTAAAAGAGGGACATATTCTATAAATGATATGTTATTGAGAAATTTTCAGTCGTTGATATTTTTTGGCGACTGGGATTTGAAATTTCTTAAATTTGACTAATAGAATAGAATCAAACGAGCTTTGTATGTATATGATATGATACAAATGAATCATGAAACTTCCTTCAATTTGACTATTAAAGATAACATTCTATATTCGTTATGATTTTGATGCCTACAATCATAAAAATTCAAGTGTTCTGACTTAAAGCATATGGCAAAAGGAAGATTTTATATCGATGCATGCAATCATTTGCATATGCAGTAAAGAAATTAACAGTAACTTCAATCAATCATGCTCATATGCAGAAAATAAATTAACAGTAACTTCGGTATTTGTGTTATTGATAAATACCACAAAGGGCAAACAATATATCTATGCCGGAGATAATTAAATTTCTTGTTGGTTGAATTGAAAAAGGACATTTTTTTTGTATTCAATATAATAGCCAAGCCTCCAATAACCACATGCAAGCACCATAAAGTGCTCTAGTGAATGAACACTTTTAAAGATGTGCTAAATAACTTTAGAGATATGAATTTTTTATGACAACATTTAGAAAAACTAGCATTTAAAACAGCTTCTACGTAGAACTACTTATGATAGCTTTAGAACTGTATTTAGTTAACTTAGTTAATTTCTTAAATTGTTCTACAAATGATCTAAGCTAACTTCAAGTCAATTAAGGACCGATTCAAAGTTATTTCGAAGTTTAACTGTAAATGAGGGTTTTCTATCGTTTGTACAAAAACATGATAATATAGTCGACAAAGGATATTTGTGTTAAAACCCACAATATTGATGCAGTAAGTGAAAACTTTCTTGCCTTAACGTCAATGAGTCATGACTCTCTAATAATGTTTTCTGCCGTTTGTTTCAATGAAGATCGTGCATTCTAGAAGTGTGTGTAAAAGTAAGAGGGTATCCATGACTAAACTGTCCATTCTAAGCATATCTCTTTTGATATTGATTGAATGTTATTGTTTGTGGTTTCTTATCATGTTAGTGCAAAAAAAACATTCTTTTGGTTGATTTTATTTTTAAGGTGGAGACTTTGAGGTCCTGGACTTACAGGATGAACACAGCAATATTGATTCAACTACATACATATATCCATTCGAAAATCTCGTATTTGAAGGTGGTGGTGTGAAAGGAATGTCTCATGCAGGTGTTGGTAGGGTACGTATTCACTACTCCTCTTAAACCATCGATTGAAATTTCATGAAAGTTTTGAAGTAGCTTAATTACATATTGTAGAAGTGCACCATGCATTTTATTTTCCAATTATTATTTTTTTCCAGATTTTTTACATGTTTTGGACATCGTCATTAACCTTGTTGCAAAAGTTCGGATGGGATAGGAAGATACGTCCATTCAAGTCTTCAAAAGTAAAACAGAGGCGTGCGAATCGTACTAGTTTAGATATATACAATATTTACAGCATTTCAAAATATTTAAAAAAAAACATGAAAGACTTGTTTGTCTTTATTTATTTATGCATATTTACACACCTTTTATATTTTTTCCTCGATACAAAATGTATATTGGTTCCTTTGTATTACAGCGGATATATTAATCACCTTAATGTAGTGAATAAAAAAATAATGATCAATAATACCCAACACATGGAACGAAAGGAATTATTTAGGGGAAATTTTTCATGATATTAGCAGTCCTCGGAAACATCAAGTCTAACACTACACAAACTTGAGAGAAAACTTGGAGACAACAATTTTCTCATTCGATGAATAAAAAAATGATAATTGGACATTAACGTCTATAACTTTTTTTAAGTTTTGTCTTTTTATCTAGGTTCTTGCAACTTCATCATTATTGTCATCAAAATATATCCTTTTTGCAATGTCGTAATATATTTCAGTGTGAAAAAGCAACATGACATTGCTTTGAGTAATAGCAACGGAAAAGATTTACTTATATAAGTAAATCTATTTCACGTATATTTCAGGCACTCGAAGAACATGGAATATTAAAACAGATTCATAGATTTGGTGGTTCAAGTTTGGGAGCTGTGGTAGCGTCATTGTTCAGTATTGGTTGTAATTCATATGACGTGGAAAAAATTATCTGTGTAAACATGGGCGATCTAATAATTGGTAATTATTACTGCCATTTTACCAGGGATATAAAACTTTGATTTGAAAAAATGTTGATTGAACACATGAACGAAAGAGTTGCCAACAAGTTATTTAAACAATGTCTACATATGCAACTCTGCACAAAATATCAATCGGTAACTTCAAAGTAAAGAACAATATTAAAAGCGTTGTACCTCCGTACCACTGCTGGTGGACCATGGGTCCCTGGGTGTATTCATCAGCACAATAGTAGGACTTGTCTGACATGTAAAATTACCATGCGATTTGTAGAAATTTACTGTTTTTCTCACATTCTAGCCCCTTCAAAAGACTGAAGCTTCATTCAGTGTAGAGCACTCGATAAATGTCCTTAGTACTAAATTCGGCCTCCTATTTCGATATATTTGGTCATGAGTACGTCTTCCTACTTTTGCATTATTGATTTTCATATTGTTTGATTTTAATGCAACTGGTGAGAGGTTACTCCTTGAAACACGTGTACAGCAAAACAAAATTTACTGTTCATTATGCCACTTTAGTATGTATCGTATATCTTCATATATTTTTAATGACTGTCTATATGTGCATTTACTGTCATCATTAGAGAAGTCTTGGGAAGGATCGCATCGTCTTGCAATACGTTAGTGTTTCGTCCTACCTTTCCTACCGATTTTTATTATTTGTTTAAGTTGCATATAACATGTAGAAGAACAATAAGCAGTTGGATATTTTAAATTGGTCCAAGACACTTTGTTTTTGTATTGACACATTTTAGAGGCTCCACAATGCCAGTTAAAGAATCTATTTCATTTACGCAATAAAATGTTAACATTTCGATTATACTCACAATTTAGATAATGTAACAAAGTGATAGGATTTGTCGATTCATTAGAGTATCTTTTTTTTGTCTGTCGTGTATCAACCTTCGTTGTCTGATTTTTTTTAGCATCTATTGTTTTTCTTTTATTTCTGCTACATGTAGTGTTTCATTGAGAAAACAACAATTCATTGAACTTGAGATAACATGTTTCTGTCCGTCATATTGATTGGTGAATACCCTCTGGGAATAACAGTCCACCAGCAGAGGCATCGATCCAGTGGTTATAAATAGCTAGATACCGAAGTAACTGTAGATTTTGGTTTTACTGTTAGACATTTATGAGAACATCTCTCTCTTTTATATATGTGCAATTTGTTTTATTAATTATTTATCTAGTTCTTTGAGGTTTTATTTTTGGTCAATTACAGACGCTGCGTGCGGATTTTGCTGTTTGATACCGAATTTGTTTTCGAACTTTGGTTGGAATCCCGGGAACAGATATCTTCACTACTTGGGAGCCGCGTATGGAGCAGTTACAGGTAACCCTGACATCACATTTGCTGAGGTAGGTGTGTACGTGCCTTCTGAATAAGCTTCATTAAATTATTATCAGTCACAAGAAAACATATGAAATGAATTTTGTTTTGAGAAAATATAAACAATAAAGGGATATGAAGTAAATGCAAAGGAGACAAAGTCTCAACAGATACATAGTAAAACTAAATAATGAAACAATGCTTTTATTGTTGTTTTTCATCTTGAAGTCACCATATATTATCACTATTATCCAATATTAATCGATCTATCGGGATTCATTTTCATACTTGGCGTTTACTTGTGATACGTAGCGGAAAATTTATGTATGTACTCGTCAAATTTGACGCCCTCAAATATTTCACTAATGTTCTGTTATTCCTACCCTATTGCTATGAAACATTTTTATGTCGTATTCATTTACGTTCACAACAAAACTTACTGCTTAATCTGAATCACTCAGAAAATAAATGGATGTATTAACAAGATTACCGAACAGAATTGTCAGGAACCAAGTCCAGGAGGCGAAAAGACACACCGGGTGGAAAACCACTGACAAAATTGTCGATCACAACTGTCCCGACTTGGTACAAGCATTTCAAAAGAAAAGTTGGGTCAAACCGGTTTTATCGCGGACCAAATAAATAAAGCTTTTATGTTTTTACAAACCACATCGACCGTGTCACAAATGCTGCATTAAAATAAGTATTGTGATGGTACTCTATCAGACTTGTTCAGGGAGTATGAAGATACACTACATTGATTTTCGAAATATTTCGTGGAAAACCTAATCCATCAAAGCAGCTTATATCGGGTTATCAAAGAATTTCTCCAAAGTTAAAAGAGCGATAATTTCTAAACGCCCGTCTAATGACGGACGTATTATGGCATACCAGTGTCCGATTGTCCGTCCGTCCGTCCGTCCGTCTGTCCGTCTTTCTGTCTGTCTGTCCGTCCGTTACAAATGTCGCGCTCTAGCTTGACATCCCTTCGGCCAATTCACTTCAAAGTTTGTAGAGGTATTCGGTATGATAGTTTCAGGATATGTATTCTTTTTCGTGAAATTTCTATTTTTCTTGCAAGGGTTATTGGATATTATTCGTCAATTTTAAGGCATTTTTTACATGTCCCTCTCTAACTTGACATCCCTTTAGACAATACACTTCAAACTTTGTAGAATTATCAGGTATGATGGCTCAACGATCTGTATACTTTGTCGTGAGTTTTTAATTTTTCATGAAGGAGTTATGGGACTTTATTCACAAATTTTAAGGCAATTTTTTACATGCCGCACTCTTACTAGATATACCTTTGGCCAATGCACTTCAAACTTTGTACAGGTATTGCGTATGATGGCTTTATGATCTGTGTACTTTTTCCTGTTTCTCAGTTTTATTTGAAAGAGTTATGGGACCTTTTTTTAAATTTTGAGGCAATTTTTTACATGGTATGCTCTAACTTGACAACCCTTTGGTCAATTCATTTCAATGTTTATACAGACATTGGGTATGATTGTCTCACAATCTGTTTATGTTTTTAGAGATATCAATCTTAATTATTCAGTCACTCCCGGATATAGGTACATCCTAATTTTGGAAACTTTTATCTAAATCACTTGATATTTGGTAGGGGAAAGGTCTATCATGCGACTTGCGCAGCTAATTATTTTTATTCTTTTATAGGAAATGAACTAGAAAAAAATTAAACTTTCTTTAATATTTACTTTTTTTCGATTTCAAATTAAAACTACACAAAAATATACTAGAAGTCACAACGACTACAGGATCTAGGTCGCTGATAAGTTATTTAGAACTTTTATATTTTTGGAACAAAAGCCTCCTTGAGCGGGGGAAAATATGTAAATAACGGAAAGAAAAACAAACTACTTTTCTGGAATCCAACGAATTAGTTTTGAAGTAACTTAAGAATATTAAAATATGTTTTACGATTTAAAGAAACAATGCAATGCATGTAGGTATTTCTCGCACTTCTCATTGAAAATTAGGTTAATAACAAAATTACCAATCAGGATTGACAAGAACAAGAGTCCAAGAAGCAAATAGGCAAAGCAAGTGTAGAATCACAAGAAAAATTATTAACTGCATTCGTCCTGAATTAGTGCAGACATTTCAAATAAACCGCCGCCGTGCGCGGTCCCGGCTTATGAATAGGCCCGCAGCATCCTCTGAGATTGGAGTATGAGTCTTCCTAAGAGAGGACCCCGAAGGAACCCCGGGATATAGAAATAGAACCTAGTATCTCCGGCTTGCGGGGTGTGACCCCTTCTTAACTGTGGCTGACCCTGAGGGTCCCGGGATATAGAAATAGGACCCATTCCGTGGTTGTGCGGGATGAATAAATACACAACCCATCTTTCGGATGGGATGTAAACTCAGGTCCACGCGTTGGAAGAAATGCCACGCTTCCTGCACGTTAAAGAACCCTTGTATCAAGATTTTTTGAATGGTCCGTAGGTGATCGGCTACAAGGCTAAATTCTCCGCCCTTTTCGATTTCACCCTACTTTTCCAGTGGCAGTCAGAATTTCCCGTCCCATGGCCCTTCCCATACATCAAAGTGATTATTTATTAACAAACTTGTTCTCGTCTTGATATAGCTGAAATATTGCTGAGTAGACGTTAAACAATATTCAGTCAATCAATCAATCAATCAAATAAACCTGTTTGATGGCTCTCTAAACCCACCTTTCAGTATTCTACTGCCGTTGTTTCATTGCGCTGGAAACCTGATATACTTTCGGATAACA
>MJUU01074554.1:15787-29807 GCA_002080025.1 Modiolus philippinarum
CTTTTTTGAGTGGTCCGTAGGTGATCGGCTACAAGGCTAAATTCTCCGCCCTTTTCGATTTCACCCTACTTTTCCAGTGGCAGTCAGGATTTCCCGTCCCATGGCCCTTCCCATACCCCAAAGTGATTATTTATTAACAAACTTGTTCTCGTCTTGATATAGCTGCAGTATTGCTGAGTAGACGTTAAACAATATTCAATCAATCAATCAAATAAACCGGTTTGATTCCTCTCTAAACCCACCTTTCAGTATTCTACTGCCGTTGTTTCATTGCGCTGGAAACCTGATATACTTTCGGATAACATAGATGTCAAAATACTGTATGCTGAACAGATTATTGGAATTTTGAAACTGGTATATTCTCACGTCCCATCCTTTTCGCAAGTACATAAAGTATCAGTACATACAGACCTAAAAGGTGGAATATAAGCATATAAACTTATCCGTCAAACATGTGCGTCCTTGTTTTTTTTAAGTCAACATTATGGAACTTCTTACTTCTTATCATATTTCAACCGTATTTTATATGTTTAAAAGACAACCAATAAACTCGAGTATTCTCATATCTGCCCAAATTATAATGCCTTTTTGCGTTTCAGTGCTTCATTTTTTTCAACATATTTTTATTAAGAGAAAAAATATTGCATTGGCAATTCGTACGTAAACCTGTTTTTATCAGCGGATTCTTTACTAACATAAACTGACTCAAAAACATTTGTTTAAGATAAAGTATAGGAATCGTAGTACATGTAGATTCTATACCGATATTCAAATCTGATACTACTACAACTAAACATGGACATGATATCCTTGAGGAGTAACACCGACATAGTAAATTAGTGCATTGTAAACATTTTAGGTCTACAAGAGATACGGGAATGAACTTTGTGTGGTTGTTACAAATGTGAACACGATGTCAGAAGAGTATTGCCATGTAAAAACTACACCGGATATGCCAATTAGAATCGCAGTACGCATGTCTCTATCAATTCCAGGTAATACATGAGGTAATGTATAGATATACTTTTTTACTCAAGCGCAAGGGGCGCTTGAGTTTATCTTTTACGATGCTAAATTCGTTCGTGCCAAATATTTGATTTTTAAATTTTGCAGTTCGCGAAATACATGCTTGGACGTCAATTTTTTTGTGATTGTCCATCTGTAGTTCACTTTTCTATATAAATTTGAATGTCACATTTTACGAACTATTTCTGTTTGTGGACTAATATCAGTATGTAATTGCACATTTTGTCATGGTTCCGGAGAAAAATTGTAGGCTTTCCGAATATTTTCTTTTATTGTTATATATACCAGTTTAGGTTGAGCTAATAAACAGCAGTACCTACAACAAACATGAAACCAGTTATTTATTCGACATCAGCATACAGAATGAAACCTATCTATGGTCGCGCTTATCTATTTGTAATATTTTTCCCGCGCATGTTCACTGAAGCGTAAAAAATCAAACAGGAAGAACGCAAACATCAAGTGTTAACTTATCTTGGCATATAGTGTACTACATAATGTAAGGCAAAATTTAGTACAACATTTAGCTAGAATACTAGTGAAAGACACTGACATGTGTGCAATTTGGGAAATGTCCACATTTCGTCCAGTTTCCCGATGCCCAAGTTTGTCCAAATTTATCCAAACACGCGAGTCAATCAAAGGTCCTGTTTTCGTGGGGTCATGTTTTCATTGATTTCTGGTAACACGAGATATTGTGTCCAGACATCTTATTTACAAGAAGTTTTGGTTTTGACTTAAGAATCCTTGCCGTTTCATGCCAATGAGTTGTTTCGAATTATTAAAAAATGCAGATGAAAAAATATTTTTCATGATTAATTACATGTCTCTGTTGTAAATATAAAATTCTCAACAGGTTCGGGATAATCCCAGTTGGGATAATTATAAATTATTACATGTCATTTTCCATATCAGCCCTGGTATAATAGGCTGTGACTCCCATATCAAGCCCGATGGCGTAGCCAGCCTGAGGACTGATATGGGTCGAGGGTTAATACCAGGGACGATATGGAAAATGACATGTAATGATCTTATCATCTATTTATCGCATTCTAAAGTTTATGAACATGTAAACATTTCAAATCTAAATTTAATGGAAAACAATAGTTTTACAAATTCAACAAATTAATACCACAGAAAACAACAAATGCACATTGTTCAAATTACACAAAATGCATAAAACCCTGAATTATTGCTGTACACAGAAAACGGATCGAACAATCATCTATATGTCCTTGGCTAGTTCGTGGCTTTCTATTTAAATTATTTTTGATTATTTGTTATCTACAGAGACATTATAGAGATTAGCAACTTGTAGTTAATGGTAAATGTAACTGACAACGCTCGAAACTCTCGGTAATTTTGCTTATCACCATTTTAAATAACAATCCGACGAAATTTACCTATAATATCAGCTTTTACAAAAACTATCGAAGAGTTCTGAGTGTGTTGTTAACATCTCAGTTGCATCCTCGGTACTATATGTCGGCCACCCTTGACGTATTTAGTAGTTGCCAATCTGTATCTCTCTATCACTGCTTCTTATTGCATCTCTCGGTTTTGTTCCTATCAACCATGCTAGTAACAATTTGTGCATGAATAAAGATCAGTAACTTGTCAGAATGGCCATTGCCTATGCAAAAATTAGATTCATAAACATCAATGAAAAAATTAACTTAAACTAAGCTTGAGTACTCTGACTTTTGTCAGAGTATACTTGTTTTCTGTTTGCACTGTGTCATGAAAGGTGGTTTCACTACCATCAAATTTCAATGACATGACCAGTCCTTGCACATGATCAGCTGGTAGTGGTAAGACGCACATCTCATATGTCTCAAATCAAAACAAATAAGGCTGCTTAAGACTAATCAATAGGGTGTGTAAGTCTCGTTTAATTTTGAAACTTCCGGGTTCAATATATTCAATATATTTTTCACGACAATATATGACGTACCAAAGAAAAAATTGAACGTCGTAATCCAAAAACGTCATGTTTTAGCGGGAAACGTTTTCGAATTTCAGTTTTAGCGTGAAATCTCGGCGTCACATGACGAGACTTACAGACCCTATGGGGAACTGGACAGTGTTGACAGCTTCATGTAGGGTCGCATTTTGAACCTAAAAATAAACACCGGAAATATTTCGTAATCTTTGTCAGTCTGATTCAGCATCTTATAATTTTGTTAACATAAAACAGGCGACTGAGTCAAATAGTGGAGAACTGGACAGTGTTGATATGTAAGGTCGAAATTCGACCCTGTAAATTTACAATGAACAGAGTCCAACTTCTTAGTCAGACTGAAATATTCAGTACTTCTCTCCTGGCCCGAGAACCGACTTTATATGAAAACATGCAATATATAAATGTAAGGAAATTTTGTTAAAACCTAGGGAGTATCTCCCTCTTGCATAGCTCTGTCCTCAGCTGATTTTGGCTTTCCTTTTTAGATCATTTTCAATTTGTTCTCTCTCACCTTTTACATATTTCGGATTATGGATTTCCAAACATTTTGATTTGATCTGTATTCAGGAGACATAAGTCGTCGAAATGTGCATATGCAGAAACTAAATGTACAGTAACTTCGGTATTTTGTTATTTCTTATCACTCGGCCGATGCACTGCTGGTAGACTGTTAGTCCCCGAGGGTATTCACCAACCCGGTAGCATGTTCTACTGTGCTGGCTCAAAAACTGACTTTATATGAAAATATGCAATATATAAATCTAAGAAAATTTTGTTAAAACATAAGGAGTATCTCCCTCGTGGATAGTTCTGTCCTTAGCTGATTTTGGCCTTTTAAGATCACATTCAATTTGTTCTTTCTCATGTTTTACATATTTCAGTTTATTGATTTCCAAATGTTTATGATTTGATCTGCACTGAAGAGACATAAGTTGTCGAAATGCGCAAAAACTAAATTCACAGTAATTATGATATTTTGTTATTTGATATTTTGTTAATCTTCACACATAAGCAAAATTCTTCTTAATTATTAAAGGTATTAAAAGCCAATTAAGACCCCCAATATATATGCTTGTTGAGCGGCGACTTTCCCATACGCGAGTCTCCATTGTTGTAATAAGGTTGAAGTGATCCACAGTTATTCACAATGAGGATCACTATACATATCAACGTTGAGTTGTAAAACGGGAATTTGACACTATTTACCGAATTATTTAAAACGTTTTCATGTATAAAAAGCCATTATTTAACTTAACTCCTTAGTACTGGATTTAGCCTCCTATTTCGGTATTTTTGGTAATGTGTACTTCTTTATTAACTATTTTTCGAATTAAGGCTTTCGAGATTATTTGATTCTAATGCTGCTGATGAGAGGTTACTCCTTGAAACATTTGTATTTTGTTTTTCTTAACAATTCTATTTATGTTACTGCTACTTGCAATCACAGACAAGACAGATACAAAATAATAAACGAAATCTGCAAAACAAAATCATCATGCATCAAGCATACAAGTTATACTGGCGCGAATGAACATTTATAATCAAAACAAAATAGAAGTAGCACTGTGTAATTTAGAGGGAAAGGTCTTTTTGGTGTATGAAAAAAGGCACAAAACCATGTGACAGGTTTGTTGACGCATGCCACACTATCAAAGTTAATAGTATATGCTTCATGTTTGAAATGGTATTCGAAGGAACTCCGATAATCAGGTTGTAGGAAAGGTATTAATTTAGTGATTATATCAACAGCCTTTAATATATCCATGTCTATATATCAATTATTACTCTCTCAATGCTCTCCTTACAATTTTTCTTTTCAATTCTCAATTCCAGTTCTTTACAGCATCATTTTTACATGATTTATTATCATATTGATTTTACAATTTTTTGGTTTATGGACTTTTCAAATGTTTTATTTTACCTAAGAGAAATAGCCATATGTAGAAACTAAATTTAAAGTAACCACGGTATTTTATTAACAAGTAAATTCAAAAGAATACTGTAAGCTAAAAAAATTTCGCGGGGTATTATTTTCCCGATTTTGTCGGACAAACATTTTGCGGGGGCACCATTTTCTCTTTCAAAGTCTTTTATACTCGACGGTGCCATTGTTTTTACATATTTCAATTCAAATTTAAACCGTTTGCATGGGCCAATGTTTGGTGGATTTTTCTTTATCGCGAATATAGCGTAAATAACTTCAATGCCAATATTTCCACCTTACAGTATTAACTATTTACTACCTAAGATAGACTCAACTGCTAAAAAAAGTGACAACAAAAGTCCGAATCAACTAGAGGGAGAGACGATTATGGAAAATCCGTATGACGTACGACAGTATCAAGAACACACAACACAACACAGAACATATTGTGCAAGCCGTTATATTCCTGACTTGAAACATGCATTTTATAAAAAAAAAATGCCGAGTTAAACCAGGGTTAATGAAGCATCAACCTCCCGGTTATATGACGACTAACTATAGCTTCTGTGTGCCCAGATTGTGTTAAATGTCAAAGCTATAATATCTTCAAAGCATTGTTTTCTGAATGATTAAGTTCATGTATCAAATGTTAAAACATTAGAAATAAAAGATGAGGTATTTTCTTAATAGATTGCTAAAATGTCTAATAATGCCTTGATCGGTAGCTCCTTGTAAAAACAGACCTTATCAATACTGATAAATCATTTATTAATTTATAGGTATTTTTCAAGTTGTGAAATATAGAATGTTTAGTGATGTCAACATTTACACTGATGGTGGACTTCTTTGCAATTATCCTATCCATTGTTTTGATGGTAAGTTTAAAACTTGAACATTTGAAATAACTCTGTCCACTGTTCTGACAATTTAGTATAATAGATTGTGTACATTAGACTATGGTCTGTGTTTCTTTTTTTGCAATGATTTTTAGGAAATATGAAGAAAACATAATAGTTTTTTCATCTTGAAATTGATAACACAGAAGTAGGCTTCAATCTAAGCTGTCCAACAAACACGAAGACTTCATTTTTCCAATAGTCAACTTCCCTTTACTATGTAGGAAGATCCCAACAGCGCCGGCATACGGAGTTTACATCTCCCAGCTCATTCGCTTTTCAAGAGCCTGTGTTCGATACAGTGACTTCCTTGATAGAACGCGGTTGCTCACAAATAGGCTACTTCAACAAGGGTATGTTTCCCAAAACTTGAAGTCATCTCTCCAGAAATTTTACGATCGACATCAACATCTTGTGGACCGCTATGGTATATATGTTATCAGATGACAACTGATCTTTCTGTTTAAAGCTTAATTTTTGTTTCCTCTACCGGATTTGACATGTTCAAATGTTCGCTTGTCTTATACGAAGCAGATGCTTTCTCTACCTTTGGATCTCGCCCATTGTTTTTTTATTTGGTCCGTGTTCATCTTTGTTTTCATTTTCTTTTCTGTGCCGTATTCATGTTGTGTCTTTGTTTATATCATTTTAAGGTTGGTGGTTGTCTCTCGCCCCTAAAGACGCCTATATACAGAAAATGCAACCAATGAAAGATATTCATTATGTAATGGCAAATGAAAATCGCTTTAGAAAAAGACTTGGACCAATCAAAACTATTGGATGTCTTGTTGTGAGTAAACTGAAGGAACTTTTAAGGTGGTACGGGGTCTAAAATTTGTCAGATAGAATTTTTTGATATTTTCATGATTTACTCTTTGTTATTAGAGCAAACAAAAAATAAAATAAAAATTTGGGGTCACTGGCCATATAAAAATGAATATTTCATGTAAACAATATGCTATTTTGGTTGAAATAATAGGTAAAAATTAGAGAATTTTAACAAAATTTTGATTTATTTTAGTGACATCAGATAGATTTTTTTAAAAGTGGTAAATTATTAGCTAAAATACTGTCCTTCTATTTCCATGAAAAAAAATTGGGGGTCACCGAACTTATTTTTGAATAAAGCTTGAAGAATTGATTTTTCCTATTATTTCTATACAAATTATCTCCCTTTGATGAAACAGGAGTTTGCTGAAAAAGTTTGATATTCTGCATGGTTACGCCATGAAAGTGGCCTATTTCATCAAAATTAACTATTATAAGACAATGAAAGTGGTTTCGGCAACACTCCCATAGTGAATTCCATTTTTTGTCACATGCGCAAGAATTATGCGCAATTTTAAAATCCCGTACTACCTTAAATAACTACCAAAAAATCTTAATTTACATAAATTATGTGCATGTTTGCTTGTACTTTATTACAATTTCGTGACTCATATTTAAGATGCATTTTGTACAACATATAAGAGAAGTAGACCGAAGTAGTGTGTCTTTTTAAAGGATGTTATCTGCTTTACCCGATAAACGAGAAAAAAAAAACATAATAACGTTAACCAATGCGTATACAGTACATTACTAAACACATGGAAAGATGCTTTAAGTTGTCGATCTTCATAATTCAGATTTACTGTGATATTTTATATGCATAGTTAAACTGAATTTTGTGTAGTTTATAAATTTGAAAATAAAATTACAGAATAATACCCCAGTACTGACGTACTTTAAAATAATCAGAAGTCTTAAACAATGATGATTTATGCTATCGTGAAATTGACTTCGTACTAAGTAATGTTGTGCTAAATTTCTTACAAATGTATATCCGTTCCTATGATTTTCATTATTGTAAGCATATCATAGGATTTCTAGTTGAAGATAAAGTCTTTATCATTGTTGAAGGTCTGTTGATTACTTCAAAATGAAGGCCAACGATTCAGGTGTTGTTTCTTTGCTTGGAACTACCAGATATTTTTATTTCTTCATTTCCTTCATATCATTTACAATGTGATTGTTTATTAAGACGCAAAACATTACTTCAGAGAAAAAAATGGACAATTAACATATTCACAAAAATATATAATCGTATAAATGATGAAAAATGATGTCAAAATGACTGTAACTGCTAGAAAATGTTAAAAAAGGAATTTATTGACTCGCTTTATTTTTAAATATTACAGTATTCTTCTAAGGAGAAAGAGTACTTTAAATCCGTATTACAACATAGATTACCATCACAACCAAACTTCCCAACAACTAAGTTAGCAAGGTAAGTCAAATGCAATGTACAAAGTTTTAATTTTAAATAAATTGAGTTTTTGTTGAAATGTCTCAAAGATTTTAGTTTATAAATAAAACTTGTGTTGTTTAAGTTAACCTATTTGCTTTTCCTTGTTCTCAATTCCGAAATTCGGAGAACAACAGCGTTTTTATTGAAATATAAACTTCAAGATCGTTATGGAGATTGTGCCAGAAGCGTAAGTAAAGAGAGAGACTGACCAAGTACCACAACTTTATTCCTTGTCAGATTGGGTAAGTTCCATTCGATTTTTACTGCGGAGTCGTTCTAACAAACTACACATATGTGTTAACAATCGACCTTAACAATCGACCTAAGTCTGTATTTGATGATCATGAAGCCAGTAAGTGCCTCTCTACATTACATGAAAAATATGCTGTTGTATCTGCAGTCAAAATTTCAAATAGCATCGTTTTGTATGTAAAGCTAACCATTACAACTGCCTCATCATAGAACTAGGCATTGACCACAATACATCAGACAGTGCTACATACAAAAAAATTTCTTTTGATAAGGATGAAATGCTTTCCAATCACAGGTCATGAAAAAAGGAAAAGTATGCTACGAAGAGAAACAGGTGTGCAGTATGCTTGGTTTTTCTATTTGATTATTTGTCACATTTGGAGGTGCTATTTATCAGCAGCAGGGTGGCATACTAATGCTCACTAATCGTGCTCCTCTACTCGAAGACTTGTTTTTATATTATTGTGAGATCTAGTGTCTTCAAGAACTCGTTAAAAACTCATAACATAAGATATGCTAGATCCTTCCATCTCAATGAAAGATATATTGATGATACTCTCCATCAACAACGCATCTTTTCTTAATGGATCCCTTTAATGTATCTGCCAGAACTACAGATAAAAGAAACCACAGAAACCACAAGATCTACATCTTTTTTGGACTTATATCTCGACTTTGACCAGAATGTTCATCTCAGTACTAAAATTTATGACAAAAGGGACGATTTTAATGTCAAAATTATCAATTCCCCAACATGGACAGTAATATTCCAGCTTCTCCTACTTACGGAGTGTGAGTTTCACAATTGATGCGTTATGCGAATAGTAAAACAAATTATACAGACTTTCACATTAGATATACTTATCTCCGTGACCGCCTGATAAATCAAGGCTTCAAAAATTTCCGTCTCATACGATTATCAAAAAAGTTCATTAATAGATAGCAGTTCATTGTGGAAAAATTTGAAGTATCGGTCTGAACTCTGATTCAAGATTCTTTTTTTACTTAGTACTAAGATTATCATTTCTTTGAACTGTCTACTACCGTTCAATAGAAATTGCTCTGAAGTTGCTACCGGATACTACCGCAATGGAAAGGGCAGGTTTGGCATGCCATCAAACCGGTTAAACACACCATTTCATTTGAAATGCCTATATCAAGTCAGGACCATTGCAGTCGACAATTTTGCTGTAGTTGCCACCTTATATGTGTTTTTGCCTCATGGATTTCGGTTCTTGACAACTTTGGTAATTTTGTTACTATCTCTATTTATTGATTTCATTTTTGTAAGGTTAGGTGTACCTCTTATACTTTTGAAATTTCCTCATTTACACTAGGATCTAATTTCAAAACATTGTAAGGGATAGTCAGTTTTTAATTGTAAAAAATCCAAGACAGCATTTGTCTTTGAATAACAAAATGATTTCTTTGAAATCATATAACTCGGATATTATATTTAATTAATAAAGCTAATTCAGGCATATATTCTTCAACTCAGACATGACAATTTTTACACATTCTTGTACACAGTATTCTGATAATACGGACAGTTTTCTAACATACTGCAATTTGTGCGTTTTGTTTCCCTCGGGTATTAATTATAGTTCCTTAAACCAACATCAACGCCTTTTTTCTTCTACATGTATGACCTCCATTTAAAAGTTTCGACCGATGGTAACATTGAATTTCAGGAAAAAGGTAAAAGGTTTGAAACATACAACCCTGGAATGTTCATTAATGCAGTAATAAACGCATTTTTTTTCGCTGTTTAGAAAAATGAACTATAAATAGACTGAATTTCAAATTGAGCTTCAAACATCTACGATTTGCCAACTGTATTTTTTGTACAAGGATGTGTTATTGATATAGCGAATGCAAGACGCCTTACTGTATATAAACTTTATTTTTGTAATTTCGAAATGTAATTCTGACCACCTGTTTAAAGTGCCCACATCTCACTACTTTATAACGCCAAGTTTTCTTACATTCGACTTGATGAGTGCCCTGTGTTTTCCTATATGTTGTAATCGTCCGCTAGCTCAAGACACTAGTGCTTTTGTCGGGCAAAGGATGGCAGTGATTGTAAGAGCACTTTGCCAGTTTAATTAATGTTTTTTGACAATCCCGCCCCCATGACCAATGAAGACATGGATGTAGCGTTGCTCGACAATTAGCAAAGAATTCCGCTCAAAACGGTGCTAGGAGCCGTGCGTCTTGAACTTACTATGAGGTATGAGCAAAGCTCATTGTTAAAGGCCTCATGGTGACTTCAAGATGAGGAACAACAATAAAAGCGTTGTTCCTTTGCTTGTTTTTACCATGTATTTGTAGAGACTTTGTCTCATGTGCATTTACTCCATATCCTTTCATTCACCAATTCGTTCTATTAAGAAATAATGAATAGATATCCGGAAAATGTATGTATTGCAAGGCTTTATGTATTCAGAAATACCCCTCATGATATTTTGCTTTTAGAAAATAATATGGTAATGGCCATTTCGAATTTAATTTCTTGGCATCCTTAAAATAAAGCAAATTTAACTGCATTTTTTGTTGTTTTTTTAAAATACCTCTCTAGTTTTATGCTTTTTAGCCAGATAAATGTAACAGATATCTGACATTGGCATTTAAGATCGTAAATTATCACCGGACTTTTTGTTGGGTTCATGTTGCTCATTTTTGTATGTATTTTTGTCTTCATGTTTCTTTTCTGTTCCTTGCTCATGTTACCAGTTATGTCTTTGTTTCTTAGTGTTTCCGATGTTGTCATTGCCCTTGGAGTGTTCGTTTTAGACTGGTGGTTCGGTTCTCTCTTACATTTCCAAAAAGGGCTCTTGTGTAATTTGAGGAATCAACAGTTACCTCAAATACTGGATTCCCGAGCTATTGAAGTGTGCTTAAATTTTGCCGAACGGCAAGCTCTAAACTAAATTTTAATTGAAGAAATAATATCCATCCGGAGCGGTGCAAATAGAATATGCATTATCGACCGTGATCAATTTTCAGGTATTCACCTTACCATCAGCAATAAGATGTCATGTTGTTATTTAATACCAAATTTGGAGAACATTTTTACCTTTTTCAGGAAATGGCAAAAAGAACGAATGTGGCAGGAGAAAGTGTGCAAAGACTATGAGCAAAATTGTGAAGCTGCATTTGAATTTCTTGAGGTACTGTTATATTTGTAAACAATAAAGAGAATAACATGGAATTTATTTACAGGCCATAAAATCCAACTATAAATAGCTCTGACAGCAAAAGGAATTAAAAACACACACACATCACACGCAAATAAGGTTAAACATTTCCAATACATATAAAGTATAATGTAAACTTTGAATCAGAATTAAACATTACACATGGTGCATATGCACTCTCTAATAAAGTAAATGTAACAGCATTGATAATAGGAAAATTCTACAATGGATGAAAATTACAGTTGCATGGCACAATCTGTCAGTGAACCACACAGGAAAAACCCAAATAAGACAAAAGAGAAACGTTAACAACGATAGGAACTCGGGACAGCCGGACTTGGTACGGGCAAAAGCAAAAATCAGTGGTAGGACTATAACACCATACCTCACAAGCAATACAAAAAATAAAGCAGAAGAGACACATTTCAATAAAAATCCAGTTGAGTATATATAAACCAAAGTTAATCAAAATCAAAGCAACGTAGCTGTCCAGCATTGCAGAAGGTGTAGTTTTATCAAAATGGTTTATATATATATAAACAAGACAACCCTTTTCATAACACTAGAGAAAACTCTTCATCAAAACAGTGCTACACTTTACACACGAAACATTTATCAATACTGAGTTTCAATAACACAACATTTACATCCATCATTGCCGAGTAACAAGAAGATATAGCAACAAAACATCAATGTTAGAAAAGAGTTATTCATAACACAGTGGTCACTTTTTAATGAGAAAAAAGTTTATCATAGCATAAGTAGCCGAAATACATAATAAATGTTAAAAATAAAAAAGAAAAAAAATTCAAGTTAAATTAGGGAAAATAAAAAAAATAACAAAAGAACAACAGAGGTGTTTAGTGTTTTTTTATTTATGTTTATTGGCTTTGTACTTGAAGGTTTGATTATTTTTGTTTTTGTTTTGTTTTTTTTTTTTTTGGGGGGTCGTTTTTTTATATTTTCCCACCTCAACTAAATATCAATGTTGTCCACAAAAATCTAATTCAAAAACAGTGCAAAATTGTCAGCATTATTTTAACTGTTGCATCCAATTATCAAATCTTGATTCGAACATGTAGCTAAAGGGTATTTTTTTTTTAATTTAGCAGTATTTCATATTTTGTACAACTTTTAATTCTGAGGTTACCAAAATATTCATTTGAAATTGAAAGTCATTTATATTATCTAGGTTGTACATAAAACAATGTACAATTATGGCCCGCTGTTAAGGGAAACATCCAGATTTGTCAACCCGAGGGGAAACCAACCCTGCAAAGGTTGACAAATCTGGATGTTTCTTGTCAAAGGAGGGCCATAATTGTTTTATTATATTTCAAACAGTTTCATTAATTCCAAATCAAGAGGTCGTATTATGGTTGAATGTCGCAAAGAAGACTGATATATTCTGCTAGTTTTTTTAGGATTTACAGGGTTTTTTCTCTCTCTTACGTCATATCCGGGTTGTTCAGCGGAAAACAATGGGGTTGTTCCCACAGTGATGTCATATCGAGGTTGTTCGCTAAAACATCTGAATTATTTGGAAGTCAAAAACAACGGCAGTAGAATACCGAAGGAACAAAGGAGTGAAATTTACCAAAATCGAAGTCCAAAACACGGCCAAAACGAGAACACAGACAACAATGACGTTAGACACAAAAAAAAACAATAACGTTAGACAGGTACAAAGCACAGAAACAGAGTTTTCAACATTCAAAATAAAGGTACAACTCCAGTAAAACTGAGAGTGACATCAGGTGCTCCGGAAGGGTAAGCATGTCCTGCTCTGTTAACAGCACCCGTCACACTGTGAGTGATTCAATCCGGGAAAATGTCAAAGTCGGTAGTCAAATCCGGGAAAACGTGAATCTAGCTGAAAATGTCCACTTTCATTTGGGATACTGACACGTCATATCTTTCAATGATGTTATGGTGACGGCCATAGAATTTCTTGAGGGATGAAATTAACATAGGTTGAACAAATCCCTGACTAAGAAGCTTTTGGGACAGTGTTTTTGCTCTGTTCAAAAAATCACTGTACAAAGTACACGCTCGACAGTAACGAATCAACTGTGAAATGTACAATCCATAGGCTGGAGAGGTAGGTATATTGCAGCTACGAAAGGGAAAGTTCACAAATGATTGTTTTCATCATATTAGATCTTCTCTTACTTAGTAAAATATAATAAATGGATATATTGCAGATGAAATAATATGAAAACAATACATCGGCAATCGAATATCGAAGCAAGAATGAGAAAAGGGGGAATTCTAAAATCATAAATCCAAAATCACGACAATTCATATCCAATACGAATTGAGACAGTATGACAAAGACAAAAGGAATAATACAAAAATGAACAAGAGAACGCAACATAACTAAAGCAAACTATCTTATAATAACAATTTTTAAATTACAAGATACATATTAGTTGACGGTCGTTACAAATGTTATGTTCTTTTTTCGATTCGCAA
>MJUU01074555.1:0-24610 GCA_002080025.1 Modiolus philippinarum
TTACAAAAAACTGCATCAAGATCGGACTAAAAATTAAAAAATTGAAATTTTTGAAAATCCCCCCTTTTGGGCCCCATTTATCTCGTGAACGGTACATGCCAAGTAAAATCAGTTGACATATAACTGATAGGAAATTTTATTAGGAACACATTGAAAGAAACCCCATCAAAATCCAATAAATAATAAATATTCTACAATCAAATATGTGAAAACACCCAATTTTTCCCTTTTTGGCCCCTTTTTTCAAAACAGGAGGGGCCAAAATAACCAAAACCCACCACAGCCTTCCTTTTGTGCCAAGGAACACTGTGTTAAAATTCCAAAAACAAAAGTGTCTATAGACGACAACGACGACGACAGCGCCATACCATTATACAACCTCAAATTTTTTGCGGTCGTATAAAACCTCAAAGTTATCATCAAACAGGAAGTAGATGAGTTGTGGACTTGAAAATGGCATACATGGTACAACTCATCATTCTAAAGCTTCAGACCAAATATCAAATCATTCCTACATACACAAGGTGAGAAATCCTCGATGAACAATTTCAATATATAGCTATAAATGGGAAAATCAAAGTTATTGCCAAACAGGAAGTAGATGAGTTATGGACTTGAAAGGGGAGACACTATAAAACTAATCATACTAAAGCTTCAGACCAAATATCAAATGATTACTTAATACACAAGGTGAGAATTCCTTTACTAAAAATTTCAATATATAGCTATAATGGTAAAAAAAAATCAAAGTTATCATCAAACAGGAAGTAGATGGGTAACAGACTTGAAATGGGGAGACATGATACAACTCATCATGCTTAAGCTTCCGACCAAATATCAAATCATATCAAAACACAAGCTGAGAAATCCTTGACGAAAGATGTTCTGGACGGACGGATGGACAGATGGATGGACAGATGGACGGACAGAGGGACAATAATAAAACATTATACCCCCTCTCCTATGGAGTGGGGTATAAAAATTTGGTGCTTACATTATGCTAGCAGTAGATTTTCATCAATGTTTTGAACATCTTGTACCAAATCAAATCACATTAATTATATTGTGTCGATTTTCAAGCTAGACTTTTATGGTAGATTGAGCCTGATAAGAATCTCATGCGTAATTTTCTTATTTTGAAATATTTTTAGTTCTTAATTTCTCATCTCATACATGTATGTCCCAAAAATAAATAAAAATAAAGGGCTATGCCAAGCATAGCATGATACAACTGCAGCATGTCGACCACTGCAATTTGAACAAGTGTAATTTAAGAAGTGAATGGGGACACAGTAAAGAGCTTGACACAGTAATTAGATGGACCCAATCAGGAGCTTGAAACAGAAATTAGTTGGACCTAATAAGGAGCCTGACACAGTTGGACAATCTAGTGAACATAAATCTTAGCCCTTTTAATCCTTTAAAGCTTGGAAAGGGCAAGAACTTCTCAAATCTGTTGCCATACCAATAAAGCAATAAGGGAATTGAAAGAAAAAAAGTCTCCTTGAAATCCAATGAAAAATAAAAATAAAAATTTTAAGTATTGTGAAAAAATGCAATTTTAGCCCCCTCAACCCCTAATAGCTCAGAAATGGTAAGAGCTATGCCAAATCATTTGAATACTACCAAAAGCTTACAAGAGGAATCAGAAGAAAAAAATGGAAGAATGTGTCCATGGGACACGGATGCCCCGCCTCCTTGCAATCGAACCCTTAAATTATTAAAGGCATAACTATGTACAATATATATATCAAATAATTATAACCAGAGGCTCCCAGGAGCCTGTATCGCTCACCTGGCTTTCAGTTGCCACAATCAAGGTAACATTGTAAGTTATACAGTTGAACTTCAGTTTCTCAAACTTTCGTAGCTCAAACACCTCCAATATCTTGAACTGTTTTTAAAGTCTGATCATGTTTTACTATATTTCTTTGTTGGGCTTTTTTGACAAAAAACGTTCCTTCTAAGGACCACTTTCGGCACCAGTTTTGAAGTCGAGATGTAATTTTGTAAATGGCAGTCAACAAACAATTTTCAACATCAGTTTTGAAGTCACAACATCAATATCTATTTGGAAATCAAATTTCATTGAAATCGGACAATGTTGAATTTTCCCCGACTTTTTTGGCGGCCATTTTAAAAATGGCGGTCAACGAACAATTTTTAACATCAGTTTTGAAGTTACGACATCAAACCAATTTGGAAACCAAATGTCATTAACATCGGACAATGTTGAATTTTCCCGCCTTTTTTGGTGGCCATTTTGAAAATGGCGGTCAACGAACAATTTTCAACACCGTTTTTGAAATCGCAACATCAATATCTATTTGGAAATCAAATGTCATTGAAATGGGACAATGTTGAATTTTTTGGCAGCCATTTTGAAAATGGGGGTCAACAAACAATTTTCAACACCTGTTTTGAAGTCGCAACATCAATATCTATTTGGAAACCAAATTTCATTGAAATCGGACAAAGTTGAATTTTCCCGCCTTTTTTGGCAGCCATTTTGAAAATGGCGGTCAACAAACACTTTTCAACACCGGTTTTGAAGTCGCAACATCAATATCTATTTGGAAACCAAATTTCATTGAAATCGGACAATGTTGAATTTTCCCGCCTTTTTTGACGGCCATTTTGAAAATGGGTCAAGGAACAATTTTCAACATCAGTTTTGAAGTCGCCACAGCATGGCAGACATTTCATCAATTTACACCTTTGTCTTCTATAGTTTTGGAAATAAAAGATGAAAAATACGAAAATTTTAAAAATTCGGTGAAAAAAGGGCAATAACTCCTACAGGGTCTATGGATTTTCTTCAAAATTTCAGGGTGGGTAGATCTTAATATGCTGAACATTTTTGCAATTTACACTTAACCTCTGTCTGTTACACTTTTTGAAATAAAAAATAAAAAATGCAAAAATTTTGAAATTTTGAAAATTTAACGGAAAAAGGGCACTAACTCTGAGATGGGTTTTCAGATTTTCTTCAAAATTGCACAGTGGATAGATCTCATCATGCTGATCATTTTTACTTTGTCAGATTTTTGATATCTGTAACAGTTTTCGAGTTATTAGCCAAAAACTGCAATTTACCCGTATGTTCTATTTTTAGCAATGGCGGCCATGTTGTTCGACAGAGGGACAAACTGGACATCAGTTTGAGAAGCCATACCCTGATGATGATTCAGGCCAAGTTTGGTTACATTTGGCCCAGTGGTTTCAGAGGAAAAGATTTTTGAAATTGTTGACAGACAGACAGACAGACGACGGACGCATAGTGATGGCAAAAGCTCACATGGCCTTACGCATAGTGATGGCAAAAGCTCACATGGCCTTTTAGGCCAGGTGAGCTAAAAAAGGATCTTTCTCCTGTGATAAATAGGCACTGGAACTGGTTTGGTTCCCACAAATAATCTGAGAAACAGTCTTATGTGTAATACTAATCTATTTTTAGCAACTGTGACCTTGACCTTGGGGGTACCAACCCAGAAATTGATAGGTTTCTGTCTTGGGTGATAAACAAGCATGTGACCAAGTTTGGTTTTTATCCAATGTAGTATACTCAAGTTATCATCCGGAAACCAAAATTTTATTGAAATTTTAATCTATTTATAGCAACTGTGACCTTGACCTTGGGGGTACCAACTGGAAAATCGATAGGATTCTGTCTTGGGTGATAAGCAAGCATGTGACCAAGTTTGGTTTTGATCCTATGTAGTATATTCAAGTTATCATCCGGAAACCAAAATTTTATTGAAATTTTATTCTATTTTTAGCAACTGTGACCTTGACCTTGGGGGTACCAACCTGGAAATCAATAGAGTTCTGTCTTGGGTGATAAGTAAGCATGTGACCAAGTTTGGTTTTGATCCAATGCAGGATACTCAAGTTATCATCCGGAAACCAAAAAGATGGACGTACGGATGTACAGACATACGGACTTACGGACAGACGGACGGACATACAGATAAGGGTAAACCTTAATGCCCCAGACCGCCTAGCGGCAGGGGCATAAAAATCCAATCGAAATCTGATGAAAAATAAAAATTTTACATATTTTGGGATATTGCAATTTTGGCCCCTTTGATCCCTTATAGGTCGGGAAACAGTAAGAGATATGTCAAATTCCTTGGAATGCCTCTGAAGCATACATTAAACGGAATCAAAAGAAAAAAATACCATCAAAATCTGATGAAAAATTCTGGATATCTGCACATTTGTTATCTTCGCACTGTTTGGCCCCTTATAGGTCAGAAAGGAAATAAGTTATCAAAAAATTGATGACTTAGCCCTATGTTAATTTTTTAAAAGGAATCTGTTGCAAAAAAATGCATCAAAATCCAACTAAAAATAAAAAATTTAGGCCTTTAAGAATTGTCCCTTTTGGACCCTGTTTATCTCATGAACTGTATATTTGACATTAAATCTGTTGACATATTTAAGATAGGAAATTTCCCAAGAGCACACTGAAGGAAACCCATTAAAATCTGATAAACAATCAATATTCTACAGCCAAATATATGAAAACACCTAATTTGGCCCCCTTTTTAAAAAGGGGAGGGGCCACAATAACCAAAACCAATCCCAGCCTTCCTTTTGTGCCAAGGAACATTGTTTTAAAATTTCATAAAGATTGATCACCTGAAGCTAAAGGAATAAAGTGTCTACAGATGATGACAACGACGATAATGAAAGCGCCATACCATTTTCCCGCCTTTTTTGGCGGCCATTTTGAAAATGGCGGTCTGCAAACAATTTTTAACATCAGTTTTGAAGATGCAACATCAAAACCTATATGGAAACAAAATTTCATTAAAATCGGACAATGTTGAATTTTCCCACCTTTTGTGGATGCCATTTTAAAATGGGGGTCAAAAAACAATTTTCAACACAGGTTTTGAAGTCGCAATATCAATATCTATTTGGAAACCAAATTTCATTGAAATTGGACAATGTTGAATTTTCCCGCCTTTTTTGGTGGCCATTTTGAAATTGGCGGTCAACGAACAATTTTTAACATCAGTTTTGAAGATGCAACATCAAAACCTATATGGAAACAAAATTTCATTTAAATCGGACAATGTTGAATTTTCCTGCCTTTTTAGCGGCCATTTTGAAAATGGCTGTCAAGGAACAATACTTAACATCAGTTTTGAAGTCGCAACATCAATACCTATTTGGAAACCAAATTTCATTAAAATCAGACAATGTTGAATTTTCCCGCCTTTTGTAGCGGCCATTTTAAAATGGTGGTCAATGAACAATTTTCAACACAGGTTTTGAAATCGCAATATCAATATCTATTTGGAAACCAAATTTCATTGAAATCGGACAATGTTGCATTTTCCCACCTTTTCTGGCAACCATTTTGAAAATCACCATGGCATAGCCATGCAGGTCAGCTGTTTGGTACACATTGTTGTCAGTGCATCTAAGTTAAACAGGCATTGTAACTTAGATCCACTGACAACGATGTGTACATCATGGACATTTATTGCAAGGAAATGAAACAATATACATTATATACAATTATTATTAAATAGTGAAATAAGTATAGTTTATGAAAGTATTTTTGCAAAAAAATGTAAAAATTTGTACAAAAACACTTTTTAGTTCTTGATTCTGTAACAAAAAATTATTTCTAATAAAGTGATAGCAGTGAATTTCTCTAAAATTTAAAAGAGAAAAGTAAACCAAAAAAGATTTGAAAGCAGAATTTAAAGGGAAATAACCCATAACCATATGGCATTGATTTTTATGAGGTTTTCTGTCAGGAAAACTTCATATAGCTGTCGAAATTGAAATTATCCCGGGTACGAATATGTCTTCACATGATTTTTTGGCGTCAAAATTGTTCATTTACTTGACGATATCTTTCCTAATGTGACATTGTACATGTATTTATGAGGACAATGTATTTATATGAGCATCCTGCAAAACGGGAATGAAAAGAACACAGGAATATATTTCTGCGGAAGGATCAATGATGTAAACAGGACGGATGCACGTATATAACACAAAACTTGGTTATGTAACATCGCCTGTACAACGTTCGTTTCATTAATCGGAATACACAGAACTTATGTAATCCCAAAATGTGTCCTGTGAAACAGTGTCCAGGTGTGTTTGGGAACGGTCATTTGATTTCCAGGGAGGGCCTGAGCTTTTTGTAAATAAATATTCTTACCCTACTTGCCATGAAACTAATTCTATCCACTTAACTCTATACCGTTTGGAAGAGTGGAGAGATTTTCACGACATAACAATTATGTAATTTCAAAATGCTTGAAAATCGTATGACTACTGATGTTTCTTATGCATATATTTAGGGGATATTTGTTGATCTATTAAACAAAAAACAAAAACAAAACAAAGAAAAAACAAAAAACAACTCGTATTTCAAATCTTCCTGGCCTCGTTATCCGTGATACTTTCGATTTGAAACCAAAATATTTTTGAAATATTGAAAATGGTTAAAAATTGTGTTTAACGCGTATGAACTGACGTTGTTTCACGTGTCATTTTGTAAGCATAGTTGAGTTGAGAAATCGCCAGTTAACCAGACCAGACGGTTATCAAGAACGTCATTTGAATATATTGTACGGATTTTGGTGGAAAATAATTTACAGTTTTACAGACTCCCAGACGTGATGAAAAGTTCAATATATATTGTATATGCATTGTTTGTCATCAAAATTGTCCCCCTTTTTGTCCTCTCTCTCTCTCGCTGTATTTTCTTTGAATATTTTGTATTTTCTTTTAATTACCTTTTATTTCGCTGACAAAAGAGTATTACATTGTTTTTTTTTCGACTAAACAGGGAAAACCGAATAACAGTACTCTGTACTTTGATTTTTTTTTTGGTGAAAAAAGTCAATAACTATAACACAGGCAGTTGGATTTTCTTCAAAATTTCAGAGTATGTAGATCTTGATATGCTGAACATTTTTCAAATTTACACTTCACCTCTATCTGTTACAGTTTTTGAAATAAAAAATTTAAAAAATGCATAAATTTTGAAAATTTTACGGAAAAAGGGCTATAACTCTAAGACGGTTTTTCCGATTTTCTTCAAAATTGCAGGGCAGATAGATCTCGTCATTCTGAACAATTCTATCCCCCTGTCAGATTTTTGATATCTGCAACGGTTTTGAAGTTATTTGCCATAAACAGCAATTTACCCCTATGTTCTATTTTTAGTAACAGCGGCCATGTTGTTTGGTCTACGGACATAAAAATCACAAACTTGAAAGTGCATACCCTGGTGATGATTCAGGCCAAGTTTGGTAAGTATTGGCCTGGTAGTTTCAGAGGAGAAGATTTTTGAATAAAAGTTAACGGACGGACGCCGGACGACGGATGCCGGACGACGGATGCCGGACGACGGACGCCGAGTGATGGCAAAAGCAGGTGAGCTAATAACAGGAAAAGGGAGCTAATTTGTTGGAATCTGAATTAAATATGATGCTCAATATTTGTCAATAAATTATGACTGTCACATTAAAATGAAAAGGGCAAAAGAAGAACATTCCAGCTTGAAATTCAAGACAATTCTGCATCATTGTACAAAAAAACTGTAAATCATTATACTGGGTAAAAACAGAAATTATCAAAATCTGATGAAAATCAAATATCTGGTAAGTGTGTATGCACTTAGACATTTTAAAACAATTCTATGTTAGACCCTTTTAAATCTTACAGGAATGTTTAACTTGTATAAAGCTAATGCAACCCTTATCAATCACTATATGTACACATGTATTTAATGTTATCTGAGATATTCATAATATCCTTTAGTCATACATGGGTATACAATGCTTGAATAAATACAAAATTGACAACAAGATATGAATGGCACAAGCACTGTCTTCGTTAAATTTAGTCCATCTGACATGTGTCATTGGTAGTACTGCTTTCACCAGGAAACTATTATAATTATATAATCTTTGACGTACATGTATGTATCCAATCAGAGAACATTCAATGTTAATATCAGGGATAATTGTAGTTGATATCCGATCATGGACCAATCATTGTCAATATTGAACCAATGATCAATTGTTGTATATATCCTAGTAAGGATAAAACATTGTCAGAATCCCTGAAAGGACAAATATTTGTCAAATCCCAGCACTGACACATCATTGTCACAATCCCCAGCAGGGACTGATCATTGTCACAATCCCCAGCAGGGACTGATCATTGTCACAATCCCCAGCATGGGCTCATCACTGTCACAATCCCAACATCTGTTTAGATTCTTGTTCTTCATCTTGTAGATGGTCACTGGCATATTTTTGTAAAAGTTCCATCTTTTTCCTCATTATTAAGGCCTCTTCAATCTGAAATAAACAAACATTATTCAGTCAAAGGACTTTGGATAAAATTTTTCATTTTTTTTCTCATTTTTTACATTGCAGGTTCTCTTCAAGAGGTTATTTTAGAGATGTAGTCATAAAATAGCTCATGACATCTCATACAAATGATGTGTTTTTTTTTTATCCCCCCCCCCTTAGTGAAAGCGGGGGGATTTTGTTATGCAGTCCGTCCGTACGTACATACGTACATGCATTTGTAATGCTCCCCGATAGCTCTGGAACTATAAGAATTACAAATTTGAAACTTGGCACCATACTAGAGTATGATCAGAAGTAGAGCACAGTGGATTTGGAATTTAGGTCAAACGCCCTAGGGGCAAATTATGGCCGAAAACGAATTTTCATGATATCAAATAACTGAAGAAATTTCTAAGGCCATTTGGGCTAGAAAGTTGAAACTTGGATATCAACTCACATATTATGTAGCAACTTCACAGAGGGTGTCGGAATTTTGGTATGACCCCTCAGGGCATGGCCTCTAGGGGATCCAAAAAACTAAAAAAAATTGATTCCGCTGGAACTCCTCTTACACCTTAAATCACAGAAACCTTGTAGTTAGGGTATAAGTAACACTATAAAAGTTGTCTGTGCCGAAGGTTTCGAATTTTAAAATTTGCCCTCAGGGCGGAAAAATGAGCGAATTTGTATTTCGAGATATCGAGTAATAAGAGAAATCTTCTGAAGTATTCATGTTTGGAAGCTGAAACTTTGTATGCATGTTCAATTTATATGCATCTCATTTACTCATGATAGCGGACTTTTGGTATGACCCCTGGGGTCATGCCGTTAAGGGGCCAAAAATGTAAAACAATCAGTACTCATCAGAACGACTGGAACTCTATGTAAAATTTTGCTTTTGTGGTTTATATTTTCATGAGGAATTATTGGAATTGCTCTTTGAATCCGTTCTAAGCTCTTAGAATTTAGACCCCGGTGCCAAATTTGGTAAATTTCCTGAAAATGTCACAGACTAATAATTTTTGAAATTCCAAGGAAGTTTTATAATTAAGCAAATTTTTGATATCATCAGCTAGTATGAACACTACGATTTCAAAAATATGATTCTAATTTTGGTAAATTTCCTGAAACTCTCAAAGACCAATTACTTTTTGGAATTTTACCTAGCAATCATATCTTTTTTGATGCCTTATAGTTTAAATGATCATTTTCAATTGTCAGATGGCAAAAAAACTTTGATTCCAATTTTGGTCAAGTTCCTGAAACTCTCAAAGATCAATTATTTTTGGAATTCTACCTAGCAACCATATCTTTTTCAATTATTTAGAGTTATAATGATGAATTTCAACTGTCAGGTTGCAAGAATCTTTGATTCTAATTTTGGTCAATTCCCTGAAACTCTCAAAGACAAATTATTTTTGGGAATTTTACCTAGCAACCATATCTTTTTTGATGCCCTATAATTTCAGTGATGATTTTCAATAGTCAGATTGCACAAATCTTTGATTTTAATTTTGGTAAATTTCCTGAAACTCTCAAAGACCTACTATTTTTTGGAATTTCACCTAGCAACCATATCTTTTTCAATTCCCTACAGTAGTGAAGATCATTTAGTGCAAAAAAAAACTGGTTCTAATTTTGGTAAATTTTCTGAACCTCTCAAAGATCAATTACCGGTACATTTTGGAATTTTACCTAGCAACCATATCTTTTTGATGCCCTTTAGTTTCAGTGATGATTTTCAATAGTCAGATTGCAAACATCTTTGATTCTAATTTTGGTAAATAACCTGAAACTCCCAAAGACCAATTATTTTTTAGAATTTTACCTAGCAACCATATCTTTTTTGATGCCCTATAGTTTCAGTGATGATTTTCGATAGTCAGATTGCACAAATCTTTGATTCTAATTTTGGTAAATTTCCTGAAACTCTCAAAGACCTACCATTTTTTGGAATTTCACCTAGCAACCATATCTTTTTCAATTCCCTACAGTAGTGAAGATCATTTTCAATAATCAGAGTGCAAAAAAAAAAACTGGTTCTAATTTTGGTAAATTTTCTGAACCTCTCAAAGACCAATTACTTTTTGGAATTTTACCTAGCAACCATATCTTTTTTATGCTTTATAGTTTTAATGATCATTGTCAATGGTCAGATTGCAAAAAACTTTGATTCCAATTTTGGTCAAGTTCCTGAAACTTTCAAAGACCCATTATTTTTTGGAATTCTACCTAGCAACCATATCTTTTTCCATTCCTCACAGCAATGAAGATTATTTTCAATAATCAGAGTGCAAAAAAAAACTGATTCTAAGTAATTTTGGTAAATTTTCTGAAACTCTCAAAGACAAATTACTTTTTGGAATTTTACCTAGCAACCATATCTTTTTTGATGCCTTATAGTTTCAGTGATCATTGTCAATAGTCAGATTGCAAAAATCTTTGATTCTAGGTTTGGTAAATTTCCTGAAACTCTCAAAGACCCATTATTTTTTGGAATCCTACCTAGCAACCATATCTTTTTTCAATTTCTTACAGTAAAAATGATGATTTTCAACAGTCAGGTTGCAAAAATCTTTAATTCTAATTTTGATAAATTTTCTGAAATTCTCAGAAACCTGTACTTTTTGAAATTCTACCTAGCAACCATATCTTTTTGGTGTTTTACAGTAACAATAATTGTTCCCACAGAAAGAAATTTAGTTTAAAAAACACTTGTTTTTTTTTTAACATGGAGAGGGGGTCCAAAAAAGGGTAGCGGGGGATCACAATCTTTGATTGGCTGTTTTTCATTAAAAATAATTTTAATTCTTGTACATACATAAAGAACCTTCCGTATATTTGATAAAAACAAATGTGGATTGTATTGCAAGGCGACCGAAAGAACAATTCTTTGTTACACCAGCAAAAATAGTAAAAGAAAAAGTTTTTTCATCCAATGCCCATAACTCTGTCAAAAATTAATGGACTGGAACCAAACACAAACTTCATCTGTAACCATAGGTGTTAACCTATAAGAAGGACTATGTGGAAAATCTCCTTTATAAATGTTTTTGTTTGTGGGAGATTTTTCATAGAGACCTTTTGAGGCATTTTTGTCATTTTCTTTGTGGTAAAAGTATAACATTAAAAGAAAACTAGAGAATGTGTCTATAAGACACGGATGCCCTGCCAACAAATTTATCACAATAGATAACCTTAGTCAATCAGGCATAACAATTAGTTCCTGGTCACTGAATCATCAGGAAGTACCATTACAGATGATTTTTCAATAAACTTTTGTTAAAATGGAAAGTATTCAAAATACCATACTAAAGTTGTGGAAACATTAAATATTGGTCAGGTTATAAAATTATCCATGAATTATGTAGTATTCACCAATTAAACATCTAGCCGTTTGAAATGTTTAATGCAAAAATTAAACAAAGTCATTCAAGTATAAAATGGAGGTCAAAGTCAACAAATTGTCCAAAAATTGGGTAGTTCTAACAAAGATGAGTGACACATCATAATGATATTTTGTGTAGTAGTTGAGAAACAGACTTAAATGCAAAATTTAACAAAAGTCACTCAAGTGTAAAATATAGGTCAAAGGCACCTAATTATCAATGATTTGGGTAGTACTCATCAAGGCCATCAATTTGATGAAACCTCATCCAGGTATAATGTGAACTGACTTAAATGCAAATTAGAACAAAAGTCACTCAAGCGTAAAATATAGGTCAAAGCTGTTTAACTGTCAATTGGTACAATGTGTAGTTGTTGAGAAATGGACATTAACCCAAAATTTCACAAAATTCACACAAGCATAAACTATAGGTCATAGCTACCTAATTGTCAATGTTTTGGTTTGTACTCATCAAGGCAATTAATTTAATGAAACATCATATTGGTATGATGGGTAGTTGTTGAGGAATGGACTTTAAAGCAAAATTTAACAAAAGTCACTCAAGCGTAAAATGTAGGTCATGGATCCCTATGCTGGTTTATCTGGAAGTACTAATCAAGGTGAATGTACTGATGTAACATTATCAAAATACTACAAGAGGTTACCAATATATGGACCTTAATGCAAAACTTAACATCGTGACAGATGGACCGACGGACATCCGTACAGACAAAGGTAAATCTCTATGCCCCTTCCACTTCGTGGCGGGGCATAAAAATTAGTATTGGGCTAATTAGAAGACTTATTAACTAAAACAACATAATTAACAGCTTTGGGGCTTCTATTTTTATATTGTGTAAACAATAATAAATTTCATTATACATCAAGCAGTAAATGGGGGTAATAACAAAATGACCACACACAGTTGTCAAGAGCCGAAGTCCATGAGTCAAAAAGAAAAAATACAGTATCATTTCACATATGTGGGAGATTGTGGGAGACTTTTTCTCTTTCTGAGAGATTTGGTCTCCAATGAGGGAGCACCTTCTCAAGTGGGAGATTTGATGAGTTGGTGGGAGTCTCCCTCGCAATTCGATAGGGTTAACAAGTATGCCTGTAACTCATAATAGTTGAGTCACATAGCAAATATTAGCTTAATATCAGGAACAGTTTAGGAAGCGCCAGAAAACTTATATTTTAGCAAAATGTTCTAGGTCCAATGCCCATAACTCTGTCAAAAATCAATTAACAACAAGGACTACGCATAGCCATATATCCCCGTCGCACCAACAATTTGAAACTCCACATATTTGGGGTAAATTTAAAAGTTAAGAAGGGGCATAACTCCTACTAAAATATCTGACCAGGACTCATCTTCGAACTCGCTTGAGGTATTCTTGAAATAAAGCCCCTGTGTAAATATTATCAAAATCCAATGAGAAATAAATTTGCTAGAACGCTTACAAGTATATTTTGTTAATTTTCAAAGTTAAAAAGGAGCATAACTCCTACAAAAATTTTTGAATCAGACTCATCTTTGAACTCACTTCAGGCATCTTTGAACTAAAGCTACTGTGTAAATATTATCGAAATCCAACTAGAAATAAATTTTCTACAGCACTTACAAGGATATTTTGTCAATTTTCAAAGTTAAAAAGGGGCATAACTCCTACAAAAAAATTTTTTCGAATAGGACTCATCTTTGAACTCACTTCAGACATCCTTGAACTTAAGCTACTGTATAAATATTATTGAAATCCAATGAGAAATACAATTGCTAGAGCGCTTACAAGGCAGACGGACGGACAGACAGACGGACGGATTAACGCCCGGCATTACCATATCCCCACATCGCGTTGCGGCGGGGATAAAAACCAAACTCAAAATTGATCTGTAACTCATAGTGGTAGACTCTCATAGCAAATATTAGCTCAATATCAGGTAGTTTAGAACTTATATTTTACCACAAGTTTGTAAGTCCAAGGCCCATATAACTCTGTCAAAAATCAATGGACCAGATTCAAACTCAAACTTGATCTGTAACTCATACTGGTAGACTCACATAGCAAATATTAGCGTAATATCAGGAACTGTCACAAAAAAAGTCTGGAAAACCTTAATTTTACCAAAATTTTGAAGTCCAAGGCCAACAACAAGGTCAAATAAAGGGCTATGTGGAGCACAGCATTATACGACCAAAGCATATTGACCAGTGACATTTGAACAAGTGTAATTTAAACTAAATTTGTATGCAGTAAAACACTTGATACATTAATCAGCTGGACACAAACTAGGGAAAATAAAAATCAGCCCTTTTGATCCCTTACTGATTTGAAATGTAAGAGCTACACAAAATATGATGACTACCAAAAAAAATTCCATTTTATGCAGGTGGAAAACATTTAAGTTATTTGAAAACAACTGCAATTTTGGCCCTGTTTGGACCCTTTCAGCTCAGGAATGGCAAGAGATACGTCAAATCTGTCACATACTACCTAAACCTTATGGTTAAGATGAATCTAAAGATAACTTAGAGTTACTGTGGCCTAGTGGGCCACTGATACCACCCGCCCCTAACCCTTCCTGACTTTTCTTAAAAAATAGATATTGGAAAATAAAATACATAGTTAACATGTACAATATGTAAATAAGCTCCTGCATAAGTTTCATGAAATTCCAATCAGTGATCAAGGAGGAGTAGTGGATACCAGGTGGTCACCATATGGTTTGCATTGAGCTAAAATGACAAAGTCCAAAATATGTCAAAAATCTGGAAAAAAAGGAATAACTGAAAAAACAAGGGAAGTGCACATCTACAATATATAATTAAGCTCCTGCTAAAGTTTCATGAAATTCCAATCACTTGTCAAGGAGGAGCAGGCCTCGACAATACCGTTTGTCCGATTGCCCGGGACAAGTGGATACGTCTGTCGGACAAGTGAAATTCAGAAGTCACTTGTCCGCCGGAACAAGTTAAAATTTTTGTCAAACTAGGATTTCAAATCCGCCACAATGATGCATAATGAGAAAATTCATTTAGATTCCTCTAAAAACATTTTTTTATGATGAACTATTAAATGAAGAACGAAAATATTGACCGATTTCAACGTAAACATTTACGTTTTCACTCATGTCCGGCATTTTGATAATACCGATTGTTAGACGAAAAGAAATAAAAATACGGATTCTTAAGCGAAACGAAATTTGAATAAAGAAACGTACTCATACCAGTACATATTACAATGTATTGACATAGACGGAACAATTTGATATTACTTGAAACGATCAGGCACATTTACAAGATTTTTTTTGTTCAATTTATTTAAAGAAATACAATGCAAGATAAAATAGTAAAAGTTCATAATCATGAAAATAACATGTTCTGCAAAGTTAATATCATGATCTTATGAATGAAATCTGTGTAATAGGAAGACTGAATGAAGAAACATCTATAGACAAGTCCCCATTAAACATGTATAAATCCATATTCTAGCATTTTTTGTTACTTATGTATATTTCAAAGAATATTTGTTAACCCAATCAAGTCTGACAAGTCTTTTCATAAACCAACTTTTACAGTAATGTCTAGTGTCTATTAATGTGAAATACCAGATTTTCAAAAAATATGTACATACTTGCATACTAATCTATTTCAGAATACCCAGGTACAACTAGAAAATTTTCTACTTGTTTTGTCTTTAGTTTAATGTACTCTTTTTTCTTTAAACTACATAAGCCTTTGTCAGTATGTATCATTTCTATTAAATAACAAATACACTTTTATTTCTTTGATTTTTTTATCTGATACTCTTTTCGGATATTCAGTCAAATATTTCGGACAAGTGATAATTTCATTTGGACAAGTAAATCTTCAGAGGTACTTGTCCGAAGGGACAAGTTTGAAAAAAAGTTATTGTAGAGGCCTGAGGAGTAGTGGATACCAAGTGGTCACCATATGGTTTGCGTTGTGTTAAATGACAAAGTTCAAAACATGTCAAAAATCTGGGAAAAAGAATTATTGAAAAACAGAAACCGTAGTGCACATCTACAATATATAATTTAAGCTCCTGCATAAGTTTCATGAAATTCCAATCACTGGTCAAGGAGGAGTAGAGGATACCAGGTGGTCACCATATGGTTTGCATTTAGCTAAATGACAAAGTCCAAAACATGTCAAAAATCTTAAAAAAAATAATGATTGGAAAACAAAATATGTAGTGCACATCTACAATATGTATTTAAGCTCCGGTTTAAGTTTCATGAAATTCCAGTCAGTGGTTAATGAGGATTCTAATGCAACATTTATATAACGAAGGTTTTGATTGGTAAAAACTGACCGTCAATTAATTATAATAAAATTAAAACAATGATTTCACATATTTAGAACAAGTGTGGACCCAAATTGATGTTTCACCCGTCATTACTTGGTTGCAACTCGAACTGACTAAATCAGAAATCTTAACATGTCGCTAGACTGTGAAAATAGGGTAACTGGAAAAAGCAATATAGCAGACTTGTCATGTTTCACCCACCCAAAACTAAAATGCCAAATATCAGTGACCTATCACTGATAGATACTAAACCAGAGGCTCCCAGGAGCCTGCATCGCTCACCTGGCTTTCAGTTACCTTAATCAAGGAAACATTGTAAGTTATACAGTTGATCTTCAGTTTCTCAAACTTTTGTAGCTCAAACACCTCCAATATCTTGAACTGTTTTTAAAGTCTGATCATGTTTTACTATATTTCTTTGTTGGGCCTTTTTTTGACAAAAACTTTCTTGCTAAGGACAACTTTCGACACCAGTTTTGAAGTGGAGACGTCTTTTTGTAAATGACAGTCAACAAACAATTTTCAACATCGGTTTTGAAGTCGCAACATCAATATCTATTTGGAAATCAAATTTCATTGAAATTCGACAATGTTGAATTTTCCCGCCTTTTTAGGCGGCCATTTTAAAAATGGCAGTCAACGAACAATTTTTAACATCAGTTTTGAAGTTGCGACATCAATATCTATTTGAAAACCAAATGTCATTGAAATCAGACAATGTTGAATTTTCCCGCCTTTTTTGGTGTTCATTTTGAAAATGGCAGTCAACCAACAGTTTTGAACACTGGTTTTGAAGTCTCAACAACAATATCTATTTGGAAACCAAATTTCATTGAAATCGGACAATGTTGAATTTTCCTGCCTTTTTTGGTGGCAATTTCATAAATGGCGGTCAACGAACAATTTTTAACATCAGTTTTGAAGTTGCGTTATCAATACCTATTTGGAAACCAAATGTCATTGAAATCGGACAATGTTGAATTTTCCGGCCTTTTTGGCGTCCATTTTGAAAATGGCGGTCAACGAACAATTTTCAACACAGTTTTTGAAGTCGCAACATCAATATCTATTTGGAAACCAAATTTCATTGAAATCGGACAATGTTGAATTTTCCCGCCTTTTTTGGGGGCAGCCATTTTGAAAATGGCGGTCAAGGAACAATTTTCAGTTTTGAAGTCATCACAGCATGGCACACATTTCATCAGTTTACACTTGACCTTCATCTTCTATAGTTTTAGAAATAAAAGATGAAAAATACGAAATTAAAAAAATTCAGTGAAAAAAGGGCAATAACTCCTATAAGGATATAAGGATTTTCTTCAAAATTTCGCGGTGGGTAGACCTTGATATGCTGAACATTTTTGCAATTTACACTTGACCTCTATCTGTTACACTTTTTGAAATAAAAAATAAAAAATGCAAAAATTTTGAAAATTTAACGGAAAAAGGGCTATAACTCCAAGATGGGTTTTCAGATTTTCTTCAAAATTGCAGGGCACGTAGATCTTGCCATGCTGGTCATTTTTACCCCAAGATTTTTTATATCTGTTTCGAGTTATTGGCCAAAAACTGCAATTTACCCCTATGTTCTATTTTTAGCAATGGCGGCCATGTTGTTTGACCTACCGCCTAATTGAACACAATTTTGAGAAGCCATACTCTGGTGATGATTCAGGCCAAGTTTGGTTACATTTGGCCCTGTGGTTTCAGAGGAGAAGATTTTTGAAATTGTTGACAGACGGACGACAGACGACGGACGCATAGTGATGGCAAAAGCTCACATGGCCTTTTAGGCCAGGTGAGCTAAAAGCCAAACATGATCACTGGACCATGAAATTGAGGTCACAGAAAAAAGCTATATAGCAGACTGTCATGTACTACCCAAGATCAACCTATATACCAAATATCATTGACCTAAAACGTATAGTTACTGAGGAAATGACCTAATCACAAAAACTTAACATGCACACTAGACTGTGAAATTGAGGTAAAGACAAAAGCCATATGACAGACTGTCATGTACTACCTAAAACCAACCTACATACCATATATCATTGACCTGCCACTTATAGTTACTGAGAAACTAAACTAAATCACAAAAACTTAACATATTCATTGGACCGTAAAATGAGAAAAAAAATAATCATCGTCTAGAATCTCAGTTTCTGAGTAGAAAATCTGAGTAGATAATCTATATAACAAGAGCTGTCGCCGAATGGCAGCCAAATATACCCCCCGCTCATTGAACCCTAGATCAATATGGTAAGTGCAAATTTAAGTTGGTGTGGACACAATACAGTGTGGACACAGTACAAGTGTGGACACAATACAAGTATGGACATAATGATATAATCTTCAAGAAAGAACTTTTCACAAGGGTTCCAATGAAAATACTCTGTCTAAATCAGACAAATATGAAATTCACCCTTTTTAAGCCTATTTGACATTTTACACAAAAATCAAAAGCATTAGAGAAATTTCATTACAACACTTTGAAAACAACTTTTCAGGAGCATTACAATGAAAAAAGTGTGCCTCTCTAACAGTTTGACTTCACAATATCTATGCTTAAATTTTTTTTCTTGGAAAAAAAAGATAATTGCAGGAGAAATCAAAGAAAGTCAAAGTCGAATTATCTCCCCTTCCTGATTTCAAACAATAATCATATTATCATGCACATCTACATATAGTGTTCTTCCTTTGTGTAAAGTTTCATCAAAATCATTTAAGTGGTTTAAGAGGAGTTGCGCTTACGAGGTAACCCATAAAGAACACACACATAGGGAATAAATGAAAAGTCAAAGTCGAATTATCTCCCCTTCCTGGTTTTGGACAATAATTATATTCCTTCATGCACATCTCCGTATAGTGTCCTTCCTTTGTGTAAAGTTTCATCAAAATCCTTCAAGTGGTTTAAGAGGAGTTGCGCTTACGAGAAGTGTGGACAGACGGACGGACAGACAGACAGGGTGATTCCTATATACCCCCCCAAACTTTGTTTACAGGGGGTATAATAAAAAGCATAACTAATCAACCATTATGAATGTCAATAAACATGTCACTCATGTAGATCAACGCAGTGGGTTAAACTCTTTGCGGAACTTGACTTGTTCCGAAACTTGTGAAATCCTTCTGCGTTGTTCAGCAATCGTGACATTTTTATTGATATTCACTAGGGATGGCAAACTGTCTCGAATTCAATACTCGAGTACTCGGTACAAATACTTGCGAGTACTCGGACCATTGTAATTGATAATGTATAAACATTGCGTTTAAAGTGGGATGAGAACCTGCAACCTAGGTTTTCAATGCAACCTTCCTGGCTTGTTTATTTTTTTCTTCGGAAAGCATTGTCAATTTGAATGATTACTAAAGTTAATCACCTATTTTATACATCAAACAATCAAACACTAATTGGAAAACAATAGACTAACGGCTTGTATTGTAAAAATTTGCTTTGATCTAATTTTAATTATGTTAATAAAGGGTCTTTCTGATTAAAAAAGCAATCAACGTTGCCTCCCCTGCCAATTACATGTACAAGTTTTCTTCTGGTTCGCCGGTCCTATAACATTATGGACACGTTTCAAAATATTTATAATATGAATTTAAACCTGCTAAGAAAGAAGGTTCCGGAGAATGCTTTAAATATATTTTACCGAATAAAACAACAAGACAATAAACATCAAGAGGTGATTAGATTTTAAAGTTTGATTAAAAATTAGTGATTTGATGAGCAAATTCAAAAAAACGAAAAGAGAACAACTGAAATACACATGACAGGGAATACAGAAATATCAGGCAATGCCGATGAGGTGCACTAAATAGAAAATAAATATATTAGAAAAAGAACAAATATTGAGAAGATACCTTAAATGCATCATTTAATTAAGAAAATATCCATGATTTTTAAAAAAAGTCGAGTACTCGAGTACAAAAATTGTACTCGAGTACTCGGCTTCTAAATGAGTACTCTAGTATTTGTGTACTCGTTGCCATCCCTAATATTAACAATGGTAAATTAGTTATACTATAAATATGACTTCTTATCTTAGGGCTTATTCAGAAAAAAAAAAGTGAACAGCAGACAGGAACAAAGGTTAATAATTTTAACCTTGGTGGGGCTAAACTTTAATTATGCTTATAAAACAAGTGTAGACACAGAAATGTCTTGCCTGCATATGCATATCTTTACCAAAATAATTAGTCATGGCTACATGACAGGCGCCAGACTGGCATGAGCACACCTAGATGTAACAAAAGAACAAATATGACGTCTGTTGGTGTTCCAGTTGAAGAGAAATGATCAAAGTCAATGAACCATGAAATTGAGGTCAAGGCTACATGACAAGTACCAGATTGACATGCACCAACCTGGATGTAGCAACAGACCAAATATGATGATTCTAGGTATCATATCTACAGAGAAATAAGTGTTACAGTAAAGAAATGTTCAAAGTCAATGAACCATGAAATTGAGGTCAAGGATACATGACAGGTGTCAGACTGGCATGCACCTACCTAGATTAGCAATATATCAAATATGATGAATCTAGGAGTTCTAGTTACAGAGAAATAAGTATTCTAGTAGAAAAGTGATCAAAGTCAATGAACCATAAAACTGAGGTCAAGGCTACATGACAGATGTCAGACTGGCAAGCATCCACCTAGATGTAGCAATAGACAAAATATAGTATGTCTATATATTACAGTGCCTCAGAAATTGACTTTAATGTAAAACTATGTCGCAAAATTTACAAAGTCACTGAACCGTGCAAATGAGGTCAGGGTCAAATGACAAGTGGCAGACTGGCATGCACCTACTAAGATACATCAATACACTTAATATTATGATTCTATGTATTACATATCCAGAGAAATCAACTTGAATGTGAAACTATGTCGCAGATTTTCTAAGTTCACTGAACCATGCAACTGAGGTCAAGGCAACACGACAGGTGTCAGACTGCCATGTACCCATATAGATCTCACTATAGACCAAATATGACAAGTCTAGGTATTATAGTTCCTGAGAAAAGGACTTGAATGTGAAACTATGTCGCAATGTTTATGTGCTTATTGAACCATGAAAACAAGGTCAAGGTCATCCAAAATATATGCTGCTGGAAAGGTCATCACTTGGTGGTGCTGTGGACCAAAGATGATATTTGTATGTATTACCCTTGAAAAGTTATGAAGATTTTAGAAAAGAGTTTCCGCCGCCGCCGGATTGCTATACCTATGTCTCGCTTTCAGCGACTTCGTCGCAGGCGAGACAAAAATAAAATTCTGGTGGTGATACCCTAAATTTGCATTTGTATTCCTGTCCCTTGTACATTATTCCTGGAAAAGCCCTTATTTGATTTATAAAACAATTTACCTCTTTTTGTGATGGTACAGGTACATGAGCTATGAAATGTTCTTCTTTATCTGTTTTTTCTTCTTCTTTTTCTCCTTCATCCATTAACTACAATAAAGTTACATACATATATCTACTTTCCTTTAATAATTTTACATATTCAATCATGTATCATTACTACTCTAACATATCTAAACTTAGAGGATTTTTTTCTTAAAATTCATAATTTACAATAGAATAGATGGTTATCACTATCGACCAAGTGCGAATCGACCAGATCATTATGATAGTCAACACAATATATGCTATTGTTGAATAAAGGGCTATGCCGAGCGCAGCATGATACGACCGCAGCATGTCGTCCACTGAAATTTGAAAAAGTGTAATTCAAAGTGAGTATGGACATAGGAAAGAGCTTGACACAATAATTAAATGGACGCAATAAGGAGATTGACCAAGTAATTAGCTGGACACAAACTAGGGAAAAATAAAAATTAGCTCTTGTGACTCCTTATGATTCCTCTTTGACCCTCTATAGCTCAGAAACGGTAAGAGCTACGCCCAATCCATTGACATGATGCTGAAAGCTTATATCAAGAGGAATCAAAAGAAAAAAATCCCATCGAAATGCAATGAAAAATAAAAATTTAAGGTAATCTGTAAATTTATGATTTTGGCCCCCTTCGGCCCCTCATAGCTCGGGACCGGCAAGAGCTACGTCAAATCTGTTGAAATACTGCTGAAAGCTTACATCAAGTAGAATCCAAAGAAAAAATCCCATCGAAATCCGACGAAAAATAAATTTTTTAGGTTATCTGTAAATTTACGATTTTTGGTACCACTCGGCCCCTTATAGCTCGGAAACGGTAAGAGCTACGCCAAATCCGCTGAAATATAACTGAAAGCTTACATAAAGAGGAATCAAAGAATAAAATCCCATCGAAATTCGATGAAAAATAAAAATTTTAGGTTATCTGTAACTTTACAATTTTGGCCCCTTTCAGCCCCTCATAGCTCGGAAATGGTAAGAGCTATGCCAAATCCGTTGAAATATAACTGACAGCTTACATAAAGAGGAATCAAAGAATAAAATCCCATCGAAATTCGATGAAAAATAAAAATTTTAGGTTATCTGTAACTTTACAATTTTGGCCCCTTTCAGCCCCTCATAGCTCTGAAACGGTAACAGCTACACCAAATCTGTTGAAATATACTGAAAGCTTACATCAAGAGGAATCCAATGAAAAAAATCCCATCGAAATCCGATGAAAAATAAAATTTTTTGGTTATCTGTAAATTTACGATTTTGGCCCCCTTCGGCCCCTCATAGCTGAGTAAGGAAACTAGTTACCAAAAAACTTATAGTAGAGCGTTAGATAATTTTTCATTTGGAATCCTTTGGAAAAAATTGCATCAAAATCGGACTAAAAATAAAAAAATGAAATTTTTGAAATTCGCCCCTTTTGGGCCCATTTATCTCGTGAACGGTACATGCCAAGTGAAATCCGTTGGCATACCCCAGATTGGAAATTTTCTAAGGAGTTTACTGAAAGAAACCCCATCAAAATCCGATAAATAATAAGATTCTACAGTCAAATATGTGAAAACAACCCATTTAACCCCTTTTGGCCCCTTTTTCTAAAACGGGCGGGGCCAGGAACATAAAGTTATAGCCCGGGCTAAAGCATGTGCCAAGAAACATCATACTAAAATTTGAAAATGATCTGTTCACTGGAATCAAAGTTATGCTGTCCACAGACACAAAAATACCCAATTTTACCCCTTTTTCTAAAACGGGTGGGGCCATAAACCCTAAATTAAAACCCGGGATAGCCATAATGCCAAGATACCACATATTGAAATTTGAAGATGATCTGTCCACTAGAAACAAAGTTATGCTGGCCACAGACGCCGACGCCGACGACTGCGCCATAACATAATACGACCGCAAAATTTTTGCGGTCGTATAAAAAGTCATTATTAATGTCGTAAATATTATTGATTTTATGATAGTAATAATTCCTTTATCGGAATCGCATCTATTGTTTAGACTCTTGATAATGATCCAATCGATTCGCACTTGGCCGATAGTGGTTATAAAAATTTCATATTATATGATAACCATCTAACTATAAGTAGAATTTTATTTCTCTTATTTTTGTCAAAACTTCCTATTTTGTGGCAAGTGTTGACAAATTTGTTTTCCTAGGAAGTGAGAGAACAAGCTTGTAAAATTTCTTGCAAAATGTATGAATTAAGAATACAATCCTATATGTGTTGTATTTGATCATCGGGGAAGTAAATCTGCAACATTACAACTTGAATTATAAAATGTCAAAGATTTAATACAGTGATTTCGAGATATTTAAAGCTCAACAAAACTTGCAATCGAATATATCATATCTTTTATTACATTCCGTCTAAAACTTCCAGGTACATTAATTGTACCCATGAGTTACATTTTTTACGAAAATATATGACGTTTCAAACAAAACATTTGAATGCCATAATCCTCAGGATAGTGTTTTTGGCGGGAAATTTTTTTGATTTGAAAATCTATTTCTATGGTCACAAGACAAGACTAACAGACAATGTTTTCATATCATATTTTACAAAACCTCTGTATCAGCTTTATATAAAGGTTCATCCTCCATGTCTTCACTTTCATCCACAGTTATCTCCCCTCTAGCAATGGCTTCCTGCCTTTCCTTCCATTCTCGTACTTTATCTGCCATTACTGAAAATATAACCATAATTTATTAAAAATCAAAGCATGGAATGCTGTTAAGGCAGGTTCCTGGGTATACCAGAAGTTCTGTAATTATTACTGTTTTGCTGAAATCTTGACATTTAATTTTTTCAAGAATTAAAATCCGAAATTTTCCTTCCCGGTTTAGGTTGTCTTTTCAGTTTTTATATGGGTTGTTGGCAATTTATTTAAAACTCTATTTATTTACATTTCATTGTCTTGCTCCTCTTTGTTGGTATACGTACATGTAAGTATTCCAAAGTACATTAAGCCTGAATACAAGTGTAACACTCGGTGGCTTAATTAATGTTGATATTTCCAATTTTGTCACTTCCTCTGTCAAGTCATCTAGTTCTTAAGTTTCATTACTTTTGCATATGATTAAATAACTCAATCACGAAGTCACTGTAAATTTACTATCAACATATGGGCATTTCGACAACT
>MJUU01074557.1:3976-55344 GCA_002080025.1 Modiolus philippinarum
TTTGGAGTAACTCCTAGAAACCAGGAAAATTTGAAGTGAAAAAAAACTAAATAAAATTAATATTTCACTTGCTCTCACCCCTCCCATTTCAAATAATCCTTTGTTCTATCCTTGTTAGAGGTATATACTTCATGCTCAATTTCAGCTGTCCCATAACGCTATATACTATGCTAGGTATCAAGAAAGGAGGCTTTTTCAAAGAAAGGCGTGTCACAAATAGTTGTTCTATATAGGGGAAGATTAAATACTACTTCAAATTTCTTTATTTCTTGGTAAGAAGTTGTTGCCCTTTTTGAAACTGTAAAAGAAGTCCGGTGGTAGAAAAATGTCAAATTTCCCTTGGAATTTGCAGTTTCGGCACCCAATACCATTGCCAAGGGCAAATGTTTGGAAGAATCAAGAAAAATAAGTTGGTGTGGGAAAGGTTAATTTAAAGTGGGAAAGGTTAATTTAAAGGACATTAACCATCCACCATCTCGGGCCTAGAAAATATAAATCCATAGAACATAAATTACAAGTAAATTTGGCAGATGTTTCCCTTTTGGATCTCTGGATTCGAATCTCAAAAGGGATGTAACAAAATTGTGAACAACTCTTATTTGTTTGCCAAAATCTGTCCAAAAAGTCGCGCGGTTCGCAGGCTTGTCGGACACAGTAACCTCGCCAAATAATGGTTTAACCTCAGATGACGAAAACAACTTACGAGTTGACCAACGAAGCACAGGCACTTGTGTCATAAAAAATGTCAGTCCCTCCATCGAAGATGAGAGGGAGGGACTGACATTTTGTATGAAATAAGTGCCTGTACAACGAAGTCACCGTCATGACCGTCCCCGACGAGTTTGCAAACTGCACAACCTTCTTCGTCTTGAGCCATACCAGGTCTAACTCTCACGTAACTGTAAAGTCCTTTGACTACGATCCGCCTAATTTTTGGTTTTGTATGTACTTGCCGACAAACCGATCCTGATGCACGTTTTCCTTTTGCACATAATATATCAAAATGGTTAAATACCGATGACTTCCGAAAGTAGAAAAGTAACGTCCAGAATAGGTATGGAACGGACACGATTTTTTTACGGAATTAAAAAAAAATCATCGTGATTTTTTGACGAAAAAAGTTTTGACCCGGGCCCTTTTTTCTGACCCGGTCGGGCGAGGGGAAACAAACATATTTTTATGTTTGGCCCAGATATTGATGTAGCGACTTCAAAACTGGTGTTGAAAAGTGTTTGTCGACCGCCATTTTCAAAATGGCTGCCAAAAAAGGCGGGAAAATTCAACATTGTCCGATTTGAATGAAATTTGGTTTCCAAAAAGGAATTGATGTCGCAACTTCAAAACTGATGTTAAAAATTATTCGTTGACCACCATTTTCAAAATGGCCGCCAAAAAAGGTGGGAAAATTCAACATTGTCCGATTTCAATGAAATTGGTATCCATGTGGGAATTGATGTCACTACTTCAAAACCGATGTTGAAAATTGTTTGTTGACTGCCATTTTCAAATGGCTTCCGAAAAAGACGGGAAAATTCAACATTGTCAGATTTCAATGAAATTTGGTTTCCAAATAGATGTTGATGTTGCAACTTAAAAACCGGTGTTGAAAATTGTTCGTTGACTGCCATTTTCAAAATGGCCGGCAAAAAAGGCGGGAAAATTCAACATTGTCCGGTTTCAATGAAATTTGGTTTCCAAATAGATATTGATGTTGCGACTTCAAAACCGGTGTTGAAAATTGTTCATTCACGGACTGCCATTTTCTATATGGCTACCAAAAAAGGCTGGAAAATTCAACATTGTGTGATTTCAATGAAATTTGTTTTCAAAATAGGTATTGATGTGGCAACTTCAAAACTGATGTTAAAAATTGTTTGTTGCCTGCCATTTTCAAAATGGCCACCAAATTAGGCGAGAAAATTCAACATTGTCTGACTTCACTAAAATTTGGTTTCCAAATAGATATTGATGTTGCAACTTCAAAACTGATGTTGAAAATTGTTCATTGACCACCATTTACAAAATGATGTCTCGACTTCAAAGCTGGTGTTGAAGGTGGTCCTTAGCAAGAATGTTTTTTGTCAAAAAAGCCCAACAAAGAAATAAAGGAAAACGTTATCAGTATTTAAATACAGTTCAAGATGTGTGATTTTTGACGAGCTACCATGTTTGAGAGACTGAAGTTCAACTGTAAACTTACAATGTTAGCTTGATTGTGGCATCTGAAAGCCAGGTGAGCGATACAGGCTCCTGGGAGCCTCTGGTTTCTAAACCATTGCAGTTATTGATCTGATATTTTGTTTGTTGGTCTACCTCTATAAATTACAGATCAAGTTTTAGTTTGGTTCCAGTCCAATGAGTTATTACATGTACGAGTTACAGACCTTAGACTTAGAAACCGGTAAGGGACTTGGTATTGCAAGGATCCACACTTGTTGTAAAATTGTTTTGTATTGTTTGAAGTAAAATTTCACAGGAAAATAAAAAAAAAATAGTCTTTGAGAATATGGCCTGATTGTGTGTGCATGTTGTTGCAAAAAGAGATGTAACTCCTTGTGTAAACAGGGGAATTGGGACAATATTTATTATAGACGTAGTATCACAAATTCTGCCAAAAATCAATATTATTAGCATATATCTGTATAAAAAAATGTGTTTCACAATTTTAGCTATCAGAATATTCATTTTATGTTAGAATAATGAAATTAAGACTGCATGCTCAGTCTTTGAGGTAACAAATAAGAATTAAGTAATCAGTATAAACTGATGAATAAAAGTGAAAATACAAACATACAAGCAACTCTTTTATACTAAAACATCAAAATTATTTTAAAAATAGCACCTATTTTGAACCATGCTTCAGAATTTCCTTGATATACTGTAGATGATGTAGCTAGAACTCTAAAGGAAGGGAGATTTTGGACACAAGTTACAAAGATGGTAGAATGGAAGAATCAGTTCATATCCCAAGGTTTACAGTGTCAGTTACAGTATATTGTAGAGGGCCAACCTGAACAATATATGGTTAAATGTATGGATGGTTGTCAAGGTGTTGGCATGTGTGGCAACCCAACAGTTATACAGGTCAAGGTGGGTCAAAGGTTATGAATGAAGGTTGATGACCAGCAGATCATCTAGTTGGAGTGCATCCTATATAAGAAATAAAATCAAACTTCAATGGACTTGAATCCTCAAGGGACTGATGAAAACAATTAGAGCTTTAGGGGTGTTTGAGTTGTCAAGGTAGAGATATGTTTAAACTTGAACAAAGGGACCAGAAAAAAGGGGTCCAAGACAACCTAGGTGTTTCAAGATATTGCAGTGCAAGACATCCATTGAAGTTAAGCAGAATACATGTGACAACTGCATGGAATGAAATTCAAGCAATGCATGGGACAGGCAAGACTTATCCTGTACAGGCATTTTATTTTCTTTTTTTTTTGGATTAGTGTCTATCCAAAGGATAGAATTCTATCCTATGTTACGACCCAGGTGACCAACCTCACGCAATCAAACATTAGTGATCATACCCTTGCTAAAAGAATCCTTTTCAGGAAACCTCGTACACATCTTTCTGATCTCATAAAAAACTCTGACACTCGATAGTCTATTTTCATTGAACATTAATTCGATTGCCCGAACTTTTCAACACTTAAATGGTGCCCGAATTCGTTAATTAATCACATAATGAATTTCCCATTCATAAAATTTTGTATGTAGATGTATGAATATGGAAGACCGATGCCTTAATTTACATTTGTATGAATGGCGTAAACGTACTTCCCAGGAACCATCAATGAAATGATGTGGCTGTTTTGAAATAAATCATAAAAGAACAATGCATTGGAAATAAAAAATCAAATTCATCAGCCGTTGAGAACAACAGTCCATTATTTACAATCTACGGAAATGTTTACATTTCTAATTATCAATGAAAATGGAAAAATACGGCTGTTCCACGTTGTCTGTTCCATTATACTTGTTGCGATTGTCATTTTTGCAGTGTCTTCTCCGAGGTAAGCATTCGGTATAGATGTAATGGCCGACTCAAAACAAAATACTGAAGAAGTCGTACATCGGTAAATACAAAGTATTACCTGGAAGTTGTCAATGTGCATATTCCAAAACAGACGATATTTTGCCACGATCGGGGTTGGAATTGACTAAATTCGAAATAGGATCAGGCAGGGGTGTTGATCTGTTGATTGCCGTTCGTCCAACAATGTTCAGTCCTGGATGTTGCGTGTTAATTGCCGTTGATCAGAGTTTGGTCAAACAAAACTTGAGATAATGTCATTTGAGTATTTACAATGCATAACAGTCATTTTTCAATTGCATGAGAATGTATATCATAGCGCGAATTGAGATGCATTGTTGCACAAAGAACTTGGCACAGGTAACAAGACGTTCCGGCCTTACGACAAATCCGTCCCTACCTATCCGGCCCTGAACTTTCCGGCCTCATTCCAATCCGGCCCTGTCTTAAAAGTAGACCCGGCCTTACGATAATTTATGTATTACTGTTGTTTTCCGCAAAAAGTTGCTATAAGAAGTTGAATTTATTTTTGCCATAAGAAAAATTCAACTTATATGCCAATTTTTTTACCTTGGAAGATGGAAATCAAACTCATGTCCATAAATTTTAGTGTCATATTTAGCATGTTTGTGTATCGTGACTATGGTCTTTTATTTCTGGTGTTTTCATATTTGCCATGAATTTAGACTCTGATTTATTTAATCCACTTGAATTTTGTTCTTTCAGCATTCTCAGTCTGCAATTGTTTCTTAAATATAGGTATTGCTAACATTTAAAATAAAAATAAACTTGGTACATAGTTCAGAGGCTATCCCTCACTGTACGTACGATTTCGTAAATGGTTAAAACTCCTTCGTTCCTATATTCTGCAGCAATTTTTATGCCCAGCCACATAGTGGAAGGGGCATATAGATTTACCCTTGTCCGTCCGTACGTACGTACGTCCCGATGTTAAGTTTTGCGTTTAGGTCCATATATTGGCAACCTCTTGTAGTATTTTGATAATATTGCATCAGTACATGCACCTTGATTAGTACTACCAGATTCACCAACAATTAGGGATCCATGACCTACATTTTACGCTTGAGTGACTTTTGTTAAATTTTACGTTAAAGTCCATTTCTCAACAACTACGCTTTATACCAATATGATGTTTCATCAAATTAATTGCCTTGATGAGTACTACCCAAAACATTGACAGTTAGGTAGCTCTGGCCTATATTTTACGCTTGAGTGACTTTTGTTAAATTTTGCGTTAAGGTCCATTTCTCCACAACTACACATTATACCAATATGACGTTTCATCAAATTAATTGCCTCGATGAGTACCACCCAAAACATTGACAGTTAGGTAGCTTTGACCTATATTTAACGCTTGAGTGACTTGTTAAATTTTGCGTTAAGGTCCATTTCTCAACAACTACGCATTGTACTAATGTGATGTTTCATCAAATTAATAACCTTGATGAGTACTACCCAAAACATTGATAATTAGGTAGTTTTGACCTATATTTTACGCTTGAGTGACTTTTGTTAAATTTTGCACATAAGACTGTTTATCATCAACTTAACATGCTTTCCCAATGTTGTTGCATCAGAATAAATCAACTTGATGAGTACTATCCAAATCGAGGCCATTTAAGTGACTTTGACCTACATTTTACGCTTGAGTGACTTTTGGTAAATTTTGTGTTTTACATACTTTTCTCAACAACTACACAACATGTTATGATTTTTCATGAAATAACTCATCTTTGTGAGAACTGATGATTCAGTGAGCTGAAACTAATTTTTATGCCTGATTGACTTACGTTATCTATTGTCATAAATTTGTCGGCGGGGCATCCGTGTCTTATAGACACATTCTCTAGTTTATGACAAATTTCCAATAAATGCATCAATATAAGTCTGAAAAATAAATATTACGACTTTCTATCTCCGGTATCATGACCAAACTGAATAAAACAACGATATAGTATCAATTAACAATACAGGGACGGATAGACCAAGGCCGGATTGTCATAAGGCCGGACTGGCATAGGGCTGGACTGTTGTACGGCCGGATGATCTTGAAATCCTTGGCACAGATCATCGTTTTCATGTCTTCGTGTGTTTCTTGGACGAATTATTATCTCCATAAAGAGCAGGATATTGCTGCTCAGGTTTTGTCAGCTTTTGCGTCTTGTCAGCATTCACAAACCTTTCATTCAGGTCTCTTCTTTAGAATTTAATTTCAAACTGTACTTGATCAAGATGGTGCTGTCATTGTTTAGTCTATGTTGAGTGTACAGCAGGGAACCAGTAATATGTAATAGGTTTCTGGTATAAAATCAAAATTCTTTGAATATTTGTCTCTAATGGTTTGATTGCCATTGATTGGCTGGTGTGATCAAATGAAGATGGCCACCAGTAAATACTTGCTGACTGTCAGAAAGGCATGTTCTTGATGAGCAAAACATGGTTTTTGTACCTTTCTTGGTTTTGATATCATCATTATAATTAGACCCATAGTAAAAAATGAGTAATTACATTTTGTATGCACGACATAGACAGGCAATTATTCATACCATACATGGACAGTGTACATACAATATCAATATATTAGATACTGATCATTGCCATCATAGACACTAATCCACCAGTCCCTTTGGGACTTTGATTTTATTTATTAGGTGTACCTTTTGTTAACCTATCACATGGTAAACATAAAAATTTGGTAATTAATCTTAATTACTTTTCGTGGTTGTCTGTTCTGATGCCTATAAAAGTAGAAATAGAAAAAGTTGTATGAAACCTGAATATGAAAAAATCATTTGTTTAAATGATTGAATGATTGATTTGATTATCAACAAATTCTAATTTAATGGCGACACTCTAAACTTTTTCATTTATTAAAAACATTTTCAATCTGTTACCTGTCCATCATGCTTGTAAGCACAACTGCATGGTTTTGTTTTCAGTGTAATTTCAAACAAACATTTCTATTATTTAGCCAGATTTTGTGTGCTGTCTGGATACACCCTGTTATAATTGTTGTCCACTGTTTTCGTTTCTGTTTTCGTTTCTTACGTATTGTCGGGTACTTAATGATGGATAGCATTCAATTTCTCGTACCGTCTAGTCAATTTATTTATTATCCCCACATTTTTATTTAGGGGTCAACTCCGACCTACCGTTGGATGTGGGGTTTCCTCACCGTTCATTGAAGATCTTATGGTGGCTTTGAGTTGTTATTGCTCCCCTTATGGTCGTTGTCTCTTTGACACATTCCCCGTTTCCCTTCTTTTTCTTATAGTACACTATATGAAGATTTGCCTGAAAGAAAATAATTAGGCATGCATAATAAAGGGGAAATTTGACTTAGAGAACATTTTTTGTGGTATTATATGTTTATAGCTTCATAACAACATCTCTTTTGTGGCTCACTGAATTTCACTGCAACTTTACACAAAGGTAGTAAACCATCTATGGTTTTGCATTAAGGAAAATCATATTGGTCCTACATAATCAGGAGGAGATAATTTGACTGATCTTGAAGTCATCACTACAGAAGTTTTGCGACATCATGATTTTGTGGACTGATTTGGGATATCTGTTTCCAAGATAATAACAAAACTTTCCCTGTACAGCTAAATTTTTTTTTACACTACTGGATTTGACTTTATTACCAGAATTGATATGTTGAATACAGCAGGTGTCTTATAAAAAGCAGAAGATGCTGACTTGACCAGTGCACTTGATCTTGTCCATAGTTTGTATTGGATCTGTGCTGTTGATCTTTGGTTGTATGTCTTAATTTTTCATTTCTGTGTTGTACTCATGTGATGTCTTTGTTTCTTGGGTGTTTCAGATGTTGTCATTTTCTTTGGATTATTCATATTTAGGCCGGCGGTTGGGTTTCACTTACTTTTGATATTTTCTTCTTGTCGTAGTAATTAATCTCATTATATGTAGTTTGTTGGATTTTAAGGAAACTTAATACAAATTTATGTGCATGATGGAAATTAATAATGGGCCTGCATAGTCAAGTGGAGATAATTGGACCATGGATATTTTAGTGTTGAAATATTTGTTCGGCCTCTGGTTCTTTGGATTTTTTTTAAACATTAAGTACCCCATGTGATGTAATCATGATGAAAAATTATCACAGTTCAGATTAACCAAGGGAGATTATAGTAGAGTTTGTGTATAACGAACAGGCTTATAATGAGATCAGGCTCTTTTGGCGAAGTAAAGAAAATTCCACTGTCACAACACTATTTGAACAACATACAATGGAAGGCTTACTACAAATTGTTTATAACAAAATCAGGCATATAATGAAGGGAATTTTAAACCCAACCAGTATTTTAATAACTCAAAGTTCACCTGATATAACGAAGAAAGATTGCGGAAGAAACAAATTGTTTACGCCCAAACAATCATATATTTATTATACCCCCCGCTTGAAAAGTGGGGGTATATATTGATGGGGGTGTCCCTCCGTCCCTCCTTCCGTCCGTCCGTTACACATGAGGGTAGCCATCTCTTATCCGCTACTCCTCCTGAACCACTGAATAGATTTTCATGAAACTTTAACACAGTCTTTGTGATATAATGTAGATGTTCACCTCCTATGTCAGAATTTGGTTTGATTGATTTTGGGGTTTCCCATTGCCAAACATGGACTTTGCCATTACATTACATGTACACATGGGGGTGCCCATCTCTTATCCGCTACTCCTCCTGAACCACTGAATATATTTTCATTAAACTTTAACACAGTGTTTGTAACAGAATATGGATGTGCACCTCCTATTTCAGAATTTGATTTAATTGATTTTTGGGGTTTCCCATAGCAAAACATGGACTTTGACAGTACATTACAAGTGGGTACCCATCTTTTATCAACTCCTCCTCTTGAACCACTGAATAGTTTTTCATGAAACTTTGACATGGTCTTTGTGACATAATGTAGATTTGCATTTTCTAATTTAGAATTTGATTTGATTGATTATCAAATGGTGGAGCAGGGGGTATATATCAGTGAGCTTTGCTCACAGTTTTTCTAGTTTAATTGTAAAGTGCACCTGACACTTCTGATCTTTGCCTTGATAATATTGAAGAGAAATTATTTTTCACACTTACTTTTACATCAGAGAAGAGAGTCCATTTGAATTCATTATAAGCGAACTCTACTGTATATAATTTAAGGTCTTTTGTGTTGTTGAACGCATTGAAAATATTTAGGTTCTTGGTCATAGTACCTCTAGTTTAAGATTTGATACTACATGTCTTTTTATACAAGTATGTTTTGATCTTGTTATTTAGAATGCCTTAAGAGATTTGAGATCACACCCAGACCTTAATGTACAACAGACAGAAAACATCGAGGATACAGTTATATTGTTAGCATCTATAACAGCAGAACTGCAACAGAGGTAAGATTATGCCATTCTCAGACCAGCAAGACAGAGCTGGGACTTATTTTCATGCCCCCTGATGTCAGGCGACGGGGGTATTAAGTTTTATCCCCGGCTTGTGATGAATGCCGGCTTTTGATTGGATGGCAGCCCATTGGTACAAATCCCATGCACCCGTCTTGTTGTTAAGAACGTTGCTAGTGCCAGTGCCATGGAATTCCTATGTGATAACGTCATATATTCTATGACGTTAGTAAGTAAAAACTGGCACCAAAAACTTTATAACCTCAAGAAATCATCAACCCAAATCAAATCGCCTAAAAACAGCAAAGTTTCAGGTTGGTACCTTAGGTACCATCCACGACATGGAAAGTGGGGCATTTTCTGCATATTTATCATACTTGTTTTATTGCGCAACACAGATGACGTTGACATTTCGTACAGATTTACTTCCAAAAATATGCTTTTTCGGTGCAATAAAAGACAAAGCCGGGGATAAATCTGTTACCTACGTTTCTACCCGTAGGCATTGAGATTGTACCACCCTTCAGCACCACTGTACAGGCTTCGGCTATGCCTCAGGCTGCACAGAAGTGCTTCAGGGTGGTACAATCTCAATGCCTACGGGTATAAACGTAGGTCTGATATTACCCTTGTCTGTATGTCCGTCTTAAAGTACGTACGTATGTCCGAAATTTTCGTCAAGGATTTCTTAGCTTGTGTATTGAGGAATGGCGGAGGCATCATTGTCCCATGGACACATTTTCTTTCATTTAACTCTGTCCTTCAGTTTGTCATAGTGACAACACTAAAAGACACAAGTCTGGAAGGGGATGGGGAGGCATGTTTTCTTTATATTGTTCTGTTGTAACATTGGTGATGTACCAACTGTTACAATTTTTTTGTATCACTCACAGATTTTGAAAATGAACTTGTAATTAAAATTGGCCAGAGATAGAGACAGAAGTTTGTACTTTATATGCTTCAGTTTATGCACTTCACTGCTCTCCAGAAAACTAATGTTATCTGAAAACTAAAATATCTGAATTTAAGTAAATTTAATTTAAACTAAGGAGAATTTCTGTCACTAACTCTGGAATTAGCTGATTTTTTTTTTCTTTTCATTTATATCCTTATGGGTGTTTGTTATATATATGAGCTTGTATACATTTTTAGCTCACCTGGCTATGCCAGGGTGAGCTATTGCCATCACTTGGCGTCCGGCGTCCGGCTGTCGTTAGCTCACTTTCAAAAATCTTCTCCTCTGAAACCACTGGGTGGTCAAATGGAACCAAACTTCAACTGAATCATCACTAGGGTATCTAGTTTCAATTTTGTTATTTTCTAAGTCTTACGTCAAACAACATGGCTGCCGTTACAAAAAATAGAACATAAGGGTAAATTATAGTTTTTGGCAAATAACTCAAACACTGTTACAGATATCAAAAATCTGATTGAAGTAAAAATGATCAGCATGACAAGATCTACCCATGCTGAAATTTTGAAGAAAATCTTTTCACCCATCTTAGAGTTATTGCCCCTTTTCCGTAAAATTTTTCAAATTTTGATGTTTTTTTATTTTTTATTAAAAAACTATAACAGATAGAGGTTAAGTTTAAATTTCAAAAATGTTCGGCATCTTAAGATCTACCCACAGGAAAATTTTGAAGAAAATGCAAGCACCTATATATGAGTAACGGCCCTTTATAGGTCAAATTTTACGTGATTTTATTTTTTGTCCTATATTTCAAAAACACTTTGAGATAGAGGTCAAGTTTAAATTGCAAAAATGTTCAGCATGTCAAGGACTACATTTTATTGAACACAGTCAAGTTTTCTGACCTCTTCCAAGATGGCCGCCAGCGGAGAACTTAGTTTACCATTTGACCTAATCGGAAATTAAAACAAAGAACTTCTTCTTGAGAACCACTGAATGGATTTGAACCAAACTTGGCATGAATGATGTTGTGAGGTGTTGACCAAGTGTTGTTACTTTGGTGCCGATCCATCATCCAACATGGCCGCCAGTGGGTATCTTAATTTTAACATTGGACCCTATTGGAAAATGCATACAAAGAACTTCTACTTGAGAACCACTGAATGGATTTGAACCAAACTTAGCATGAATGATGCTTATGAGGTGCTGACCAAGTAACTTACTTTGGTGCCGATCCATCATGCAACATGGCCGCCAGCGGGGATCTGAATGGATCTGAACCAAGCTTGGCATGAATGATGCTTATGAGGTGCTGACCAAGTGTTATTACTTTGGTGCCAATCCGTCATCTTACATGACTAACAACATTGGACCCTACGGGAAATGCACACAAAGATCTTCTTCAGAACTGCTGAATGGATTTGAATCAAACATGACATGAATGATGCCTGTCAGGTGCTGACCAAGTGTCACCAGCTGTGAACTTAATTTAACAAAAGATCTTCTAGAGAACTGCTTAAAAGATTTAATCCAAACTTTGCATAAATGATGCTTATGAGAAGCTGACCAAGTGTTTTACTTCGGTGCTGTTCCATCATCCTACATGGCCACCAGCAATGGATTGAACCCTAAGGGGAAATGCATACAAAGATATCATGGAAAACCACTGAATGGATTCAATTGCATAAATGAAACATGTGAGATTTTGACCAAGCTTGTTACTTTGAATGGATTTAATTGCATAAATGAAACTTGTGAGAATTTGACCAAGCTTGTTACTTTGGTGCTGATCCGTCTTCTGACATGGCCAACAGTAGCAAAACTTAGTTTAACATTGGACCCAGTGGGAAATGCATAAAAAGATCTTCTCTGAAACTGCTTGAACAATTTCAGTAGAATTTTGATATGATAGTCCTTGGGTGACCCTCTTCAAAGTTATATGTTAAATAGCTGTCAGCAGGGAACATAGATTAACATAGGCCCCTTAAGTTTGGAAACAGCAATCAAAAATCTTCTCTGAAACTGCTTGAACAATTTAAATTTAATTTTATAAAGTTTCTGATTTTTATGTACATACACCACCAAAGATGGACCATCAGTTGGGAATTATAGTGATGTATAGGACCCAGGTGAGCGATACAGGCTCTTGAGAGCCTCTTGTTGGTGTGTCTGGTTTCATAAAGCTTTTGATTTGATCTTCACTGAAGAGACATTAGTTACATATGCCTACAATATTCATAGTCAAGACACAGGAATTATCTTATCTATCAGTGATAGAATCCTCACATAGAAATAAAGTAGAAAAAGAAGAATTTTTTAATGCTATTAGACACACTTAAATCAGAGTACTTGAAGGAGATGACAAGATCTGAGCACAAAACATAAAGATCTATGATTATTTTCATCATATTGTGGTATAGATTAACACTTCATCAAATGAGAAGAAAATTACGAACTTGGTTTCTATAGATTTGTAGATTTTATCATTTGTTTCACAAGCCATAAGTTTCAAATTTTGTTTGAAACTAAATTTTATCTGAGTTCAGAATTTGTGCAAGATATATTTATGTCACATGTATTTCTAAATTTGACAAGAACAATAAACATATTACATATTGCAGATATGAACAATCATTTGTAGCTGCCTAATTAGTTATGCATCAAGTTCTTTTATTTTTAAGTGAATGTATACATTCATTTCGTTATGAATTATGTCATTTCAGGGTAGAAAAAGGAGATTTTGATGATATGGTTGTTAAAGAGTTAAACAAGACTACAGGAACAAACAGTAAACAACAGTTTTATATTGTTGATAGTGACAGTAATGAAGGAGTTCCTGTTATTGACAGTCGAAGTAATTCACCAGTCAATTTTACTCAGAAAGTCACAATTATTGACAGTCGGAGTAATTCACCAGACAATTTTACCCAAAAAGTAACTAAAGAACCTTCATTATTTAGTGTTACAAAAGAGGAAATGAGAAGTGATGGACGTTTGTATAACCATAGTGTTGAAAAGAAAAAAAAGCCATTTGATGAACTCCCTTTAGAGCCTCTTGTTCAGTATCACTGTTCTGGTGGAGTGCAGGTCACGCCCCCTAAACGTAAAACACCATCGAAATACCACGTTGAAGGTGCATATAAACCGAAAATGGATTATGTTGATTATGTTGTTTTTGATGAAAGTAAAACACAAATTAACCAATCAAAATCAAATATTCAAAATAAACATTTAGGTACTGATAAAAGATATCAACATTGTGAAAGTAGTAAAATTAAAAAGAACGTAGATGCTATTCCTTCAAAGAAGAAAACTACAAAGCACAAATTAAATTTAAACTGTCAGCAAGAACATGACGGAACAAAGAAGAAATGTCCTCGAAGTCGGACATTTAAAATGGTATCGGCATCAAACAAAGATCAACAAGGTAATATGTCCTCTAATTGGTCAGAAGAAGAGTTGGCGGCATCTACTTCTGCAAGTTCACATAAGCCAAGAAAACCAGCAAAACATTTTGTTTCACTTCCAAGTGTAGATAGTGCCATATCTAGTGATGATGAACTTGATTCGAAAGCTTTTAATAGGACCAAGTTAAATATGAAATCAGAACAAAGTGAAAGTAGACAAAAATTTGACAGTGCTCTATCTGATTCTGATAGTGACAGTTTACCAGATTTGAACTTTAATGAGAGTTCTTCAGTCAGGGGTGTTTCAAAATTTCAAAGTCTGCACTCTTCCTCTACAATTACAAATTTATCCAAAAATAATGCGACACAGGGGCAACCTCAGTCATCCTTTTTAACTCCAGAACAAGTACAACACATTAAGACAGTGAGAAGCATTTTACCTCAGGTATTGTCAAGTGATATTCAGACAGCTTTAGAAAGAAATGGATGGAATGTAGATCGTACAGTAACAGAATTGTTAGATACAGGAACTTATATATTAGATTAGTAGTAAATAAAAAGAGAAAGTAACTTAGTTCCAAGGAAATGAACCCTACTTATGAGATTAATGCTGTTAAATTTTCTAGTCATTTGACAACTCGGTACATGTAGAAAAGAGAGTTTTAAATGTACATGTACTATATCTAGTCATTAGTTTAAATTCAAGATAGAAAGATATGCAATTATGTTTGTACAGCAAAGGTCAAAAGGCCATTAAATGCGTCTTCAATAAGAATAAATTGTTGCTTTATCAACTTCATCATTAAAAAAAAAGACCAAAAACAGGAAAGGCCTACAATGCCTGAAAATTACAATTACATGCCACAGTCCACAAAGGAGCTGCACAAGAAAACACAACTTGAAAGACAAAAGACAAATGTAAACAACAATAGGAAATCTGGACGGCCTGGCTTGATTATACCTTGATTATACTGAATGCATTAAAATAACCAGCCAGCACAATATTAAGAAAATGCAAAAATGTGTCATCATACGGTCTTGAAATAACAAAATACCGAAGTAACTGTTAAATTAGTTTCTGCTTATGCACATTTCGACAACTTATGTCGCTTAAGTGCAAATCATATCAAAACATTTGGAAATCAATATACAGAAATATGTGTAAAAGCTGATAGAGAACAAATTACCAACAGGATCTAAATAGTAAAGCCAAAATCAGGCAAGGACAGAGCTATGCCAGAGGGAGATACTCCTTAGTTTTTAACAAAATTTGGTTAAATTTAGATACTGGTATTGCAAGTTTCCAAATAAAATCAGTTTTTGGGCCAGCACAGAAGTACTGGTTACTGGGTTGGTGAATACCCTAGGGGACTAACAGTCCACCAGCAGAGGTATAGACCAAGTGGTAATAAATAACAAGATACCAAAGTTATTGTAGTTTCTGTATATGCTCATTTCAACATCTTATGTCTCTTCAGTGCAGATCAAATCAAAACATTTGGAAATTAATTATAGACTTACTGGTACCAAGTCTTTAAGGTGCACCAAAAAAAATCAATGATTCAGACATTCTTTACCAGTAAATATGTATCATTTCAAGATTTATGTGATATTCAAAACAACTAGGAACAAATTGGTTTATAGTTTAGACAGGCAGTCTTAGTTTTACAGGGCTAAACAAAGACTTTGAAACTTTTGGCAAGCAATATTATTTTACATTTAAAACAAATAGATCTTGAACAAGTTATCCACTTGGCTATGGTAGGGTGAGCGTTTGACATCACTTTGCATCTGTCTGTCCGTCCGTTCGTCATGAATTTTCATTCTAAAATCTTCCCCTATGAAACCACTGGGCCAATTGCAACCAAAACTTGGTCACAATAGTCCTTGATTGGTCCCCTTTAAATTTTGTATACGACATGTCTGTACCTAAATCAAAGATGGATGCCAGTGTTGAACATAGTTTTGACATTGAACCCTGTGGGAAAGCTACTGGTAATTCAAAGATCTTTTTCTCAGAAACTACCAGTCCAATTATAACCAAACTTAGTCACAATGGTCCTTAGATGGTCACTTCCAAAAAGTTATCCGGCAGGTCTGTACCTTGTCCAAGATGGCTGAAAGCGGGGAACTGGAACATGGTTTTAAAATTGGACCCTGTTATAAAGACATTTAAAGATCTCTTCAGAAACTACTTGTTCAATTAAAACTAAACTTAGTCACAATGATCCTTAGATTGTCCTTTCCAAATAAGGTATCCAGCAAGTCCATACCCCGTCCAAGGTGGCTGCCAGCTGGGAACATGGTTTAAACATTGGATCCTATGGTAATGACATTCAAAGATCTTCTCAGAAACTACTTGTCCAATTATGATAAAACTTAGTCACAATAGTCCTTAGATGGTCCCTTTCAAAAATGTGACCCGACAGGTATGTACCCCATCCAAGATGGCCACCAGTGGGGAACAGTTTTAACATTAGACCCTATAGAAAAAACATTCAAAGATCTTCTCAGAAACTACCAGTCCAATTATAACAAAACTTAGTCAGAATGGTCCTTAGATGGTCACTCCCAAAAAAGGTATCCAGCAGGTCTGGACCTCATCCAAAATGGCCGCCAGCAGGGAACATAGTTTCGACATTGGACCCTATGGAAAATACATTCAAAGATCTTCTCAGAAACTACCAGTCCAATTATAACCAAACTTACTCACAATGGTCCTTAGATTGTTCCTTCCAAACAAGGTATACAACAGGTCCATACCTCAGCAAAGATGGCTGCGGGGAACATAGTTTTAACATGTCAGGAGGTACTTGACAAAAATAAGGTCATCTTCACCTATATTTTATTCATAGATTAATAGGGTTATTCACTGATCAAAGCCCAGATCTGGTAGAGGAATGATATTCTGCCAATGGATAGTTGTGGGGAACCTGATAAAAAATAGCTTGCCTTCACCTATATTTCATACATGAGCATTGTTGGCTCTTGTGCTATGGATAGTCATTAGGTTCATAACAAAAATTAGATCACCTTGACCTACCTTTCATGGGTGAGTGAATGTTCTGTTTTAGTATACAACACAAATGATGTTTGTCTAGTGTATGCTTCCTCTGGGGTTCAGCAGATGTCTACAGCTGGCTTATTTTAACATAAAGCATACTGTTAAGGGTATTGTCTGTCATTTCCAACTATTCCACTCAGTACCAGACATTGGCATAATTTTACTGGTAACAAGAGTTGTCAGAAGACAACATAGCTCGCCGGGGATTCCAGTAACCTCAATGCACAATAAATTCGAAAGTAATAGAAAGCTCCTTCACAAGAAAGTCACATATCAAATATAAACACCCTATCACTACACAACTTAATTCTAGAAGCAAGTTTAAGGTTTTTTAAAATTGCCATAAGGGCAATGTCAAGGTCAAAATGTCTACAACTATGGAACCATCAGAAAGCTCTCATCGCAAGAAAGTCATATATCAAATATGTACACAATATCACTAAACAACTTAATTCTAGAAGCAAAGTTGAAGTTTTTAAAAAATTGCCCTCAGGGCAAGGTCAAGGTCAAAATGTCTACAAATATGGTACCACAAGAAAACTCTCACCATAAGGAAGTTACATACAAAATATAAACACCCTACAACTAAAAGCCTACCTTCTAAAGGCAAGGTTAAAGTCTTTTAAAAATAAGTCAAGGTCGAAATGTCTACAAATTTGGTACCACTAGAAAGCTCTCATCATAAGGGAGTCACATACCAAATACAAACACCCTACCACTAACAGCCTACCTTCTAAAGGCAAGGTTTAAGTTTTTCAAAAAGTGCCCTCAGGGAAAGGTCAAGGTCAAAATGTCTACAAATATGGTACCGCTAGAAAGCTCTCAACATAAGGGAGTCGCATACCAAATACGAACACCCTACCACTAAAAGCCTACCTTCTACAGGCGGGGTTAAAGTTTTTAAAAAATTGCCCTTAGGGAAAGGTCAAGGTCAAAATGTCTAGAAATATGGTACCACTAGAATGCTCTCATCATAAGGAAGTCGCATACCAAATATGAACACCCTACAACTGAAAGCCTGCCTTCTAGAGGCAAGGTTAAAGTTTTTTTAAAAATTGCCATAAGGGCAAGGTCAAGGTCAAAATGTCTACAAATATGGTGCCAAAAGAAAGCTCTCATTGCAAGGCAGCTACACACTAAATATCTACATCCCAACTCTTAAGGTCTCCATTTCACAAGCAAGGTTAAAGTTTTTGCTGACGACGACGCCGATGCCGGGGGTATGACAATAGCTCTATGGACATTCGTCCCGGCGAGCTAAAAATTAATTAATACCCCACGCAACGAAGTTGCCGAGGGTATATAGTTTTTGACAGGTCTGTCAGTCCGTCCGTCTGTCATCAAGTGGGTACACCATTTGTCCAGATAACTCCTCCTACAGTTTTCAAGGTAAGAAGTTTTTATTTTGCAGGTTGATTGTGCACATATCAAAGATATGCATGCTACTATGATTTTGATTTTGGATAATTTTGCAGAAAACTATAAATTGTTGAACTGTATAAATTGTTTTGCACATTATCATATCAAAGATTTGCATGCTACTTGGATTTTGATTTCTTATAATTTTTCAAAATACTAAACATTGTTGAATTTTGTCATTTTTATGCATTATATTGCATAGGTACATCATTTGTCCGGATAACTCCTCCTACAGTTTACAAGGTAGGAAACTTTTATTGTGTAGATTGATTGTGTATATATCAAAGATGTGTATACTACTTGGATTTTCGTTTTTGCTGATTTTTCACAAAAATATGCATTGTTGAACTTAATCATTTTTTATGCCCCCCGCCGCTAGGCGGTAGGGGGCATTAAGGTTTACCCTTAATGCCCCCTACCGTCCATCCGTCCATCTTTTTAGTTTCGGGATGATAACTTGAGTATCCTGCATCGGATCATAACTAAACTTGGTCACATGCTTACTTATCACCCAAGACAGAACCCTATTGATTTCCAGGTGGGTAACCCCAAGGTCAAGGTCACAGTTGCTAAAAATAGACTAAAATTTCAATAAAATTTTGGTTTCCAGATGATAACTTGAGTATACTACATTGGATCAAAACCAAACTTGGTCACATGCTTGCTTATCACCCAAGACAGAACCCTAACAATTTCCGGGTTGATACCCCCAAGGTCAAGGTCACAGTTGCTAAAAATAGACTAAAATTTCAATAAAATTTTGGTTTCCGGAAGATAACGAGTATACTGCATAGGATCAAAACCAAACTTTGTCACATGCTTACTTATCACCCAAAACAGAACCATATCGATTTCCGAGTTGGTACCCCCAAGGCCAAGGTCACAGTTGCTAAAAATAGACTAAAATTTCAATAAGATTTAGGTTTCCGGATGATAACTTGAGTATACTACATTGGATCAAAACCAAACTTGGTCACATGCTTACTTATCACCCAAGACAGAACCCTATTGATTTCCAGGTTGGTACCCCAAGGTCAAGGCCACAGTTGCTAAAAATAGACTAAAATTTCAAAAAAATTTTGGTTTCCGGATGATAACTTGAGTATACTACACAGGATCAAAACAAAACTTCGTCACATGCTTGCTTATCACCCAAGACAGAACCCTATCAATTTCCAGGTTGGTACCCCCAAGGTCAAGGTGACAGTTGCTAAAAATAGACTAAAATTTCAATAAAATTTTGGTTTCCGGATGATAATTTGAGTATACTACATAGGATCAAAAGCAAACTTGGTCAAGTGCTTGTTTATCACCCAATACATAAGCCTATGAATTTCCGGGATGGTACCGCCAAGGTCAAGGTCACAGTTGCTAAAAATAGACTAAAATTTCAATAAAATTTTGGTTTCCGGATGATAACTTGAGTATCTTGCATCTCATCAAAACCAAACTTGATCACTTGCTTACTTATTACAAAAGACATAATCCCATAGATTTTAGGGTTGATACCACCAAGGTCAAGGTCACAGTTGCTAAAAATAGATTAGTATTTCATATAACACTGTTTCTCAGATTATCTGTTGGAACTACACATTATATCAAAACCAAACCAGTTCCAGTGCCTATTTATCACAGGAGAAAGATCCTTTTTTATAGTTATTTAATATATATATTGTACATAGTTATGCCTTTTATAACTTAAGGGTTTCAATTGCAAGGAGGCAAGGCATCCATGTCCCATGGACACATTCTTCCATTTTTGGCGAGATAATGCCTATAGGGTACATCATTTGTCCCAATAACTCCTCCTAAAGTTTTCAAGGTAGGAAGTTTTTATTTTGCAGATTGATTGCGCATGTATTGAAGATGTGCATACTACTCGAATTTGATTTTGGTGATTTTTCACAAAAATGTATTTGTTGAACTTGGTCATTTTTAGGAGAGACAATGCTTAGAGGGTACACCATTTGCCTAGATAAATCCTCCTACAGTTTTGAAGATATTTTACGGAATAAGAGATGTGCAAAGTACTCAATTTTTTATATTTATTGAGATGATGCAGGATTATTCGATATATTGGGGGCTTGGGGTATGTGAGCTTGCTCACTAAGGTTCTTTATTTTCAATCATAGAATGTTAGGGTTGAAAGTCATCCACTATTTAGGATTTTATGATACATTTTATGTTCAAATCACAGGTACATATTTTTTGCAAAAGGACAATCTGACCTTTTGCTGTTATGGGATTTGAAAAATGTTGGAGTCTTGTATTTATATTCAAAAAGGTAATTTGAATTTTATGTAAACATTTTCTGCTTCCTAAATAATGACTGCATAATATTACATGATGTCTTTTGAAATAAAATAAACTTTTTTGTATATAAAACAATTTAATATTTTACAAATAAATTCAACAATATAAAAAGTCTTCAATATAAGTTTTATCACAGTATACAATATAAGTCTGTTACACCTATTCTGCCACTTTGTGTATTTTATTAATTCTTTGAATAATGTTGTTTTCCTTTTCTCTCAGTTTGGTTGCAAGGTCATTCTGAAAAATCAAGAAAACCTTTTTAAATGAAAAGTTATGGAACAACTGATTAAAACATGCTATGGAAACAACATTTATTGTTGCTCTTTGACTTCAACCTATAGTAACCTTGAGGTCTTAGTACACACATAAGAGAAAGGTCCTTGCATGAGTTTCAATCAACATTCTTTGTTAGAAGGTTAAAATCAATATTTTCAAGAAGTGGCAGTTGTACCTACATAGTCAAATTCTATCTTCATTAAATATTATTCATATGTTCCGATTCCATCAGTATTTATTAGATAAAAATAAGCATAAACAGCAATAACATTTTTTATACGACCGCAAAAATTTTGCAGTCGTATTATGGTATGGCGCAGTCGTCTGCGTCGGCGTTGATGTCTATGGCCAGCATAACTTTGTTTCTAGTGGACAGATCATCTTCAAATTTCATTATGTGGTGTCTTGGCATAAGGGCAATCTGGGGTTTTAATTTAGGGTTTATGGCCCCACCTATTTCAGAAAAAGGGGCCAAAAAGGGGTAAAATTGGGTATTTTTGTGTATCTGGACACCATAACTTTGGTTCCAGTGAACAGATCATTTTCAAATTTTAGTATGATGTTTCTTGGCACATGTGCCCAGGCTATAATTTTATACTCTGGGTCCCGCCCGTTTAAGAAAAAGGGGCCAAAAGTGGTTAAATTGGTTGTTTTCACATATTTGACTGTAGAATCTTTATTATTTATCAGATCTTGATGGGGTTTCTTTCAGTAAACTCCTTTGGAAATTTCCAATCTGGAGCATGCCAACGGATTTCATGTGGCATGTACCGTTCACGAGATAAATGGGGCCCAAAAAGGGCAAATTTCAAAAAAATCATTTTTTTTATTTTTAGTCCGATTTTGATGCAATTTTTTCCAAAGGATTCCTTATGAAATATTATCATAGTGCTCTACTATTAGATTTTTGGTAACTTGTTTCTTTACCAAGCTATGAGGGGCCGAAGGGGGCCAAAATCCTAAATTTACAGATATCCTAAAATTTTTATTTTTCATCGGATTTCGATGGAATTTTTTTCTTTGGATTCCTCTTGATGTAAGCTTTCAGAAGTATGCAATGGATATGGCGTAGCTCTTACCGTTTACGAGCTGAAAGGGGCCAAAATCGTAAATTTACAGATAACCTAAAATTTTTATTTTTCATCGGATTTCCATGGGATTTTTTTCTTTGGATTCCTCTTGATCTAAGCTTTAAATACTATGCCAATGGATTTGGCGGCGCTCTTACCGTTTCCCAGCTATGAGGGGCCGAAGGGGGCCAAAATCATAAATTTACAGATAACCTAAAATTTTCATTTTTCATCGGATTTTGATGGGATTTTTTTCTTTGGATTCCTCTTGATCTAAGCTTTCAGTAGTACGCCAACGGATTTGGCATAGTTCTTACTGTTTCCAAGCTATAAGGGTTCAAAAGGGCCACAACTGCAAATTTGCAGATTGCCTGAAATTTTTATTTTTCATCGGATTTCGATGGGATTTTTTTCTTTTTATTCCTCTTGATACAAGCTTTCAGTTGTATGTCAACGGATTTGGCGTAGCTCTTACTGTTTCCGTGCTATAACGGTTCACAGGGGCCAAAACTGCAAATTTGCAGATTACCTAAAATTTTTATTTTTCATCGCATTTCGATGGGATTTTTTTCTTTGGATTCCTCTTGATATAAGCTTTCAGTGGTATGTCAACAAATTTGGCGTAGGTCTAACTGTTTCCTAGCTATAAGGGGTCTAAGGGGCCAAAATTGCATTTTTTTCAAAATAATATGCAATTTTATTTTTGATCAGATTTTGATGGGATTTTTTTCTTTGGATTCCTCTTGATATAAGCTTTCAGCAGTATGTCAATGGATTGGGCGTAGCTCTTACCATTTCTGAGCTATAAAGGGTCAAAGAGGAATCATAAGGAGTCATAAGGGCTAATTTTTATTTTCCCTAGTTTGTGTCCAGCTAATTACTGAGTCAATCTCCTTATTGTGTCCATCTAATTATTGTGTCAAGCTCTTTCTATGTCCATACTCACTTTAAATTACACTTTTTCAAATTTCAGTGGACGACATGCTGCGGGCGTATCATGCTGCGCTCGGCCTAGCCCTTTATTGATAACTTGTTTCCTCTCCAAGCTATGAGGGGCCAAACGGGGCCAAAATTGCAAACATGCTGATTGCCTGAACTTTTTATTTTTCATCGGATTTCAATGGGATTTTTTTCTTTGGATTCCTCTAGTTATAAGCTTTCAGTAGTATGCCAACGGATTTTGCATACCTCTTACCGGTTCCGAGCTATAAGGGGTCAAAGGGGCCAAAATTGCAATTTTTAAAAATTTGTAAAATCTTTTATTCTTTTCACTACTTTGTGTCCAGGTAATTAATGTGTCAAGGTCATTATTGTGTCCAGCAAATTACTGTGTCCACATTCATTTTAATTTACACTTGTTCAAATTTCAGTGATCGACATGCTGCAGTCATATCATGCTGCGCTCGGCGTAGCCCTTTATTACAACTTAAGTAACTGGATGAAAATTTATAAAATTTAAGATGTGTCTTGAGGCTCCCTATTTAAAATATTTTGAAGGTTTTTCGGTGAAGTATATTGATAATAGTGTTTGATATGTAAATAAAATTGTGGGATGTAAAATTATTTATCATTGCTATTGAAAATGCTCGAGATACAATTATGAACTAGTCTTTTTGCATACTTTGCTAATTTCTGGAGGTAAAAAAATATAAGCTCACCAGTACCAAGTTCTTTTACAAGTATAAACCTGAATTGTTTGCATATTTGCAGCAAAATATCTTTTGGCCATGTAATCAACTTTTTTTCTCAGAAACCCTGATTTATACTGTTTTATTTTTCTTATTGAATTACACTGTACCTGTAAGCCACCAAGCATTTCCTTAGCAACACTTTCTATCACTTCTCTGACATCATCCGCTGTTAGTTCGTTAAATGCGTCAGTGTCTGGTATTGTTGGTCCCTCCTCTTCCTTATCAGCTGTTTCCTGTTGACGAAAAATATATGAATTAGTACTACAAATCAAGTGAGTTTGGTTATGGTTTCAATTTTAATCTTATTTGCCCCTTAGTGCAAAGAACTAGAATTAAACACACCAAATTATTTAAAAATCTGAAAATAAACTGCCAATGGAAATTCCTCAAGTCTTTTTTGTGGAAATTATAATGCTTAAATTCCTAATATAAACTACACTTTACGTCTAGTTTTTTATCTGCTGGTAAAACTGGTCAAATACTGTTATAGTGGTATTTAATTTGAAAACAAGGGGTTCATCAAAATGTAAACCTTTGTAAGTTTTCCTTTATCATAAATCAATAAGTTCTATTTCTGTTACTTTAATGCCTGCAAATGTGGAAAAGGCAGAAAGGTTGCCTTGTCCATCTGTCTATATGTCCTAAATTTCAGTTTGCATTTAGGTCCATATATTTGTTATCTGGAATTGATCGACCAGCCACTTAATTATTGACAAGCATTTTCTCCCTGCAACATACATTTTTAAATGGGAAAAAACTTTTTTTTTTAAATAATCTATGCTAAAAAAATTCCAGATTTTGTAATAAGAATAACATTAAGATCACAATGTTGTAAATGTTGACTATTTAATATTCTATATGACCTGAACACTTCTTTGTGATTTGCAAAATACATGCTAAGCTTCAATAGAGAGTTCTCCTACTCCTACTTTTAATCCATCTTGGATACTGATGATATCTACTAAAAGCCTATTTGATAGAATCTAGATGTAACTACAGCCTATGTTTCATCTTGATGTCAAGAAAATAGAAATACTTATTTCAACTTGGCTCTATGAGATGTAAATTATGACAAGTCAATATGCAAGTCAATATATGGAATTATCATAATTTATTGCCACTTATGCCAATAGTGTAATAAACTGTGGACAAAGGATATGTCTCGTCTGTCCCTTGCATTGCTTAAATTTGCACATTGATCACTTATGCATGACTAACGGGCCAGGGCCACCATCTTGCTGTGGAATCTGTATGTACTCCTCAAGACGCAACTGCATGTCAAATATCAAGTGGCTAGGACTAAAGGTACAGACTGTACAAACTACTTGCTAAAAACTAAAGTGATCCATCATGTGTGACTAAGGGGACAGGGCCACCATCTGGGCATGAAATAGGTATGTACTCCTCAAGATGCAACTGCATGTCAAATATCAAGTGGCTAGGACTACTGGTACAGGCTGTACAATCTGCTTGCTAAAAACTTAAAAGTGATCGTTCATGTCTGACTAAGGGCCAGGGCAACCATCTGGGCATGGATGTATGTACTCAACAAGATGCAACTGCATGTCAAATATCAAGTAGCTAGGACTACTGGTAAAGGCTGTACAAACTGCTTGCTAAAAACTTAAAGTGATCGTTCATGTGTGACTAAGGGGCAAGGGCCATAAACTAAGAAGGGATTTGAGTTGTACCCATAATGATGCAACTGCACACCAAATACTGTGAACCCACAACTATCATAAGCTTGTTAATTCACAATAGTTTGTAATTGTTGACACCACCGCCGCTGAAAACGCTATCCCTAAGTCTCTCTTATGCGACTTTTTGTGGCCGGCAAGACAAAAAGCAAAAAAAAATTCTTCACTTCATTACAGGGCTTAAGTTAAAATATACAGATTTTATTTGACACTTTTTCCACTTATATATCCCCTTCAAGCTAAGAAATTAATAAAAAAATAATAGGACCCTTCCAAATAGCAAGAAAATAAGAAAAGTTTGTAAGTTGTGAGAAAAATAGTCCATGTTAATTGAAACCTCATCTTACAATAAAGTAGATACAAGACATTGTATACTTAGTGTAAAGTGTGAAAGATTTTGTTGAATATGCTGGAAAAGTGATCAAGAATTAAAATTATAAATGTGCATGGTGAAAGGCAGAAAGGCAGTGTCATTTGACTAGATACTTTAATATTTATTATTATTGTCCATTGTCTATGACCTGAATGGTCTACTTGTTCTATTATATAACCAATTTTGCAATTTCAATAAACTTTAGGTGTGATAAAGTTGTTCAACAGCAATAGATACAGACCAAAATATATTCTAAAATTTTTTTGGAGATTTGCTTTTGTTAACTCATCTAAACAATGATGGTCCTTTCGAATTGTTTAACAATACCATTGTATATCAATCTGTTATAGCCTTGGGAGGTTTTACCTTGATCTGTTGATGAAAATATGTACATGCACTATATCTAGAGTTTATGTAGTCACTGAAAAAGAAGGTACTAAATGAATTTATTTAAAAATTACACCATTAAAAGAATAAATATTGCTTTATGCATAATGTAAAGGGATTTTCAATTTCATTCATAAATGGAAATCTTACAAGTGTGTAAAATTTGTCTTTGTTATATTACATGAAAAGGTAACACTTTATCAAGGTAAAACCTCCCCTGGCCATTGCAGATTGATATACAATAGTATTGTTGGAAAATTCAAAAGAACCATCATTGTTTAGATGAGATAACAATAGCAAATCTCCAAAAATTTTTTACAATATATGTTGGTCTGGAACAACTTTATCACACCTATAGTTTAATGAAATTGCTTAATTGGTTAAAAAATATGAACAAGTAGACCGTTAAGGTCATATACAAGGGACATCAAGAAAATTAAATTTTCAGCATGGCAATTTTGTATTTAAAAATAAATTTGAAAAATTGAAGCTGATCAAGGGAGATAATTAGTAAAGTAAATTATGAATGTTAATTTAACGTGAAGAACAAAAAATAACAGATAACTGTAGAAGGAAAGAATAAATACCATTACCTTTTCCGATTTTTTGTCATCACCATCCTGTTTCTAATCAAAAACAATTTATCATAGATTTTTTAACATTTTGTTGCTAGCTTTACCAGATAAAACATAACCGGCATATCACAAGGTATTTCCCCCTTTTACAGTGAAATCAAAAGTTTTAAAGTACAATACTGCAAAAGTGCTCTGATGTGCAATAGACGTACGTAAACTATACATAAACTTTCACACACTTACATTAATCTTTGAGCACAATAACATTACATTAACACACTAAATAAAAGTTAACATGTACTGGTAAGAATTATGACTAGACAATTTTATAAACGGTGACATTGCTATATAAAATGTGCACTAGAAAATACATTGTTTTAAATAATTAATTACATGTAGTTAAAACAATTGTTTAGTTTCTCTTTTACAAGAAAATAATACTGCTTGCATACCTGTGGTATTGGTGTTGGTGGAGGTGTAGCAATAAATGATGTATACATATCATCTTGAACTCCTTCATGGAGTGGTGGAGGGAATGGCAGTGTAGCTGGCTTGGCAACTTCTATCGACAACTGAAAATGTACAATATGTCAACAAATTATAATTTTTTTTATTTGTAGTTTCAAAGCTTATGCATATTACTATTTCATGTACAGTAACAAACAATTGATACTACAGGCATAAACATATTTATTTATGATATCAGGCATTTGACATCTATGTAACATAATTATCATCCAGTGAGCCAGAATATGAAGCACAGGGACAAGCATTAGCAAACAAGCCCAAAGATTTTTATTCTGGTGAGCAGGATGTTATTCTGCAATACCTCAGCTGTCAAAAGTCTGATAACTTGTTTATCATCCTTTATATTGTATTTCAGGTTTGTAATTATTGAACTGAGACTTCAATTTCTCCCAAAGTTGTGCTGGAAATTAGACAGACATGTCATTCTGCCTTTTACGCAGTTTTTAGCTTCATAAAATATGTTTTTAGTCATCTTATAAACAAAGATTTGTATCCAGATGAATATTTTGCCAGAGCAACTCCAAATAATGTCGATTTTGAATGTTGAAGTAACCTCTGGTTGTAAAGATATCCTATTGTTCCTTGTAGCTTTTATGACATCATAATGTAAAAACATGGAAGTTCTGCTTCAGTTTCTCTATATTTTTCTGTCGACTATTCTATTTGTATAATTATAACTCTGCTTTGAGTACCTAATTGGAAAGAGGAAATGTAACTGAAGTTTATTTTTATCTGATTTCATGTGAAGTAATTATGCCTTTAATTAAACCATTGGGAAAATTGCTTTATATATTGAGGTCAACTTTTGATATATCTGTGTCAACCAGAAATGGGTTTTGCAGAAGTGCTACGGAGCTTTATATATCCATAGGGAAGGATGATAAAATGGAACATCACTACCAGTATTTAATGTTGGCTGCAAAATTAAAAATGTTTGGCAACAAGAAGCTTAAATATCTAAATAAAATTATAAGGCCTCATAATCCCCTGAATTTTTTTTTACAAAGGGGTTTGTTGATATTGTTTATCTTGCAAAATGATGCTAAAACATATTTACTTACATCAGTGCCAATTATTTCTTCAGCCTGTGTATGTGTAAACATAAACTGGTATAAATTATAGTGTTGAAACAAACTGAAAAGAGATATCAATTATAGCATACCAAAATAAAATACATGTTTTAAATCTCAGTCATGTTTAATTTGACATGGAACAAATTCCTTCTTTTAAAACAATATCTTGTAAAATTCTGTTTGAATTGAATTAAACTAAAGTATTATCAATTAGCATAATATTCAATACACCTTTTTACAGAGTTACTGTCTAGGATGCTTTGAAAATAAGTGTATACACATGAAAATATTTATCTCATATTTTTGAACATTTTAAATTTTTACTGATTTGACATAACTGGATTTGACTCACTAATAGTGTGACGGGTGCCACTAGCGGAGCAGGACATGCTTACCCTTCCAGAGCACCTGACGTCACTCCGGGTTTTCTTCGGAGTTTATACTATGAGTACCTTAATTCTTAATGTTATCTTTGTATTTCCATGCATTGTAGCTGTCTCGCGTCTTTGTTTTGTCTTTGTATTTCTCTGTTTCCGTTTTTGACATGTCTTTGGACTTCGATTTTCGTAGTCATCGACTCATCGCTTCCCTTGTTCCTTCGGTATTCTACTGCCTTTGTTTCAGTCAATTAAGCTATTGATAATTGTTTTTGTCAGACATTTTGTGCTAACATGTTACCTAAACACTTGTTTTTGTTTTATATTTTGTGCCAAGTTATAATGTACATATACAAATATTCTTAGCTCAACTTCAGTTTGAATCAAAAATTGTTTCACCTTACATTATCGAGAATTTTCAATGATCTCATATAAATCTCACATTTAAGTGTTACTTTACCAAGGGAGTTAATAAATGTCCAATCAGATTTTTTTTATTCAAACACTTGTAGTTACCTGTTATTAATAAACTCTGCAATATTTTTAGCTTGTATGACTGAGAAGAAATCCAAACCAGCTGATTTTACATCAGGATATTCTGGTTCAATCCCCATCATTGTTGATTTAAATACTTTAAGATTATCAACTTTACTCATATGTTGTTCTGTAATGAAAATATATAAGTTGAATAAGTATTAAATTTGCTTTCTGGTAAATAAGTTCAAAGTTTTTGCAATTTTTAAACATTCAGAATTCATACACAAATAAAATATGAAAATACTGTTTTATCACAAATATATATAAATAACATGTAATTCCTTTACTTTTACCTTTTTTCAAAATGAAACTCAAGATTACAGGTAGGCTTTAACTGAAAATTTTTGTAAATTCTAATCCTTTTTCTTAAAATCATCAGTGAGAAGACAAAATTATTTTTTTTGTTCATAATTTGATCCATTTTGGTGAAAAATTATAATTGTTGCAAGATGATCACAAAACAGGTTAAAATAAAATGTATGAGGAGACTGAAAAAAATGGGAATGGAGATAATGAGGAACTTTTTATTCATAATTATTTATAGGGATATTTATCAACATTTAATAACTGATTAACATACCTTTAACATTTTCAAAAAGATTATATACTACAGTAAAGAATCCTGACAACTGTTGTGCCGTAAAACCTTGTTCCTTGGCCCACCAAACAGCTCCAGTATAATAATCTAATGTTGAGGCATCTTGTAAATCTATGCTGTAGTTTTTTAATTTGAAAATTTCACACAATTCTCTGAAAAATCAAGAGTATTTTAAGTTTTTACAGAGCTTTCTGTTTAGTTTGATATTATCTAGGGAAAAAAAGTCGTTCAAAATTATATTTACTTGATGTTAATTGTCTATCTTAATTTTAATGATAGTTATGCCCCTTAAACTTGAAAGAAATAGGTAAGGAAATAAAGACCACAATAATTTTTTGATTCCAGTCAATTTTTTTCCTCAAAATCAACATATCTTAGGTGCGTTTTATTAAACAGTCAATAGTTTTTACAAGAGTTATATGCCCCATTGAACTCAATATATAAAGTGCAACATGTTTGTGACAGTGGAGGCTATCTTTTATCTCACATGTTTTTAGCTCACCTGGCTATGCCAGGGTGAGCTTTTGCCATGACTTGGCGTCTGTCGTCCGTCCGTCCGTCGTCCGTCCGTCGTTAGCTCACTTTCAAAAATCTTCTCCTCTGAAACCACTGGGTCAAATGGAACCAAACTTTAACTGAATCATCACTAGGGTATCTAGTTTCAAATTTGTTATTTTGTATGTCTTAGGTTAAACAACATGGCTGCCGTTACTAAAAATAGAACATAGGGGTAAATTACAGTTTTTGGCAAATAACTCAAACACCGTTACAGATATCAAAAATTTGACGGGGTAAAAATGATCAGCATGAGAAGATCTACCCATGCTGAAATTTTGAAGAAAATCTGACAACCCGTCTAAGAGTTATTGCCCTTTTTCCGTAAAATTTTCAAAATTTTGATGTTTTTTTATTTTTTATTGAAAAAACTATAACAGATAGAGGTTAAGTTTAAATTGCAAAAATGTTCAGCATGTTAAGATCTACCCACATCAATATTTTGAAGAAAATCCAAGTACCTATATATGAGTTGTGGTCCTTTATTGGTCAAATTTTTCGTGATTTTTTACTTTTTGTCCTATATTTCAAAAACGCTTTGAGATAGAGGTCAAGTTTAAATTGCAAAAATGTTAGCATGTTAAGGACTATATTTTATTGAACACATTCAAGTTTTCCAACCACTTCCAAGATGGCCACCAGCGGGGAACTTAGTTTACCATTTGACCTAATGGGAAAATTCATACAAAGAACTTATTCTTGAGAACCACTGAATGGATTTGAACCAAACTGGGCATGAATGATGCTTATGAGGTGCTGACCAAGTGTTGTAATTTTGGTGCCGATCCATCATCCAACATGGCCGCCAGCGGGATCTCAATTTTAACATTGGACCCTATGGGAAAATGCATACAAAGAACTTCTACTTTAGAACCACTGAATGGATTTGAACCAAATTTTTCATGAATGATGTTTATGAGGTGCTGACCAAGTGTTATTACTTTTGTGCCAATCTGTCATCTTACATGACCGACAGCATTGGACCCTATGGGAAATGCACACAAAGATCTTCTAAAGAACTGCTGAATGGATTTAAATCAAACATGACATGAATGATGCCTGTCAGGTGCTGACCAAGTGCCACCAGCTGTGAACTTAATATAACAAAAGTTCTTCCTCTAGAGAACTGCTTAATAGATTTAATCCAAACTTTGTTTATGAGAAGCTGACCAAGTGTTGTTACTTCAGTTCTGATCCATCATACAACATGGCTTCCAGCAATGAATTGGACCCTAAGGGGAAATGCATACAAAGATATCATGGAAAACCATTGAATGGATTCAATTTAAATATTGCATAAATGAAACTTGTGAGATTTGACCAAGCTTGTTACTTTGGTGCTGATCCATCTTCCGACATGGCCACCAGTAGCAAAACTTAGTTTAACATTGGACCCAGTGGGAAATGCATAAAAAGATCTTCTCCTCTAAAACTGCTTGAACAATTTCAGCAGAATTTTGATATGATAGTCCTTATGTGACCCTCTTCAAAGTTTTATGTTAAATAGCTGCCAGCAGGGAACGTAGATTAACATAGGCCCCTTAAGTTTGGAAACTGCATTCAAAAATCTTCTCTGAAACTGCTTGAACAATTTTAATTAAATTTATAAAAAGTTTCTGATTTTTATGTACATATACACCACCAAAGATGGACCATCAATTGGGAATTAAAGTTCTGCAGGACCCAGGTGAGCAATACAGGCTCTTGAGAGCCTCTTGTTTGTAGAATGCAACAAATCGATAGGGTTTATCTAAGCATAAAAGTTAATTATATTCATGTAGAGTAAGGTTAAAACAATGTGTACATTTGATAGTTAAATATTTGTTACATTTGTAACATTTACTTTTGCATGTCTTCCACTTCCAGGGTAAGTAATTTCTTGGAATTATCTTCAGACAAAACTTTGAAAGCAAGTACTGCACTTTCATCATCTGCATCATCCTACAATAAACAGGTACTGATAAACAAAGTCGAATGTAATTAGAAAAAAAAAACTTTCTCTTACATGATTTATTATTATTTGCATTGCAATAATTATATGTTGATATCCAAGAAATCTGTCTCTGATATAAAGCCATAATAAAAAAATATCCTAGATTCTCATCCCCGCCCATCCCCGATTTTTTTTTTTTCATTTGCCTCGGTGTTTTCCATTTTCAACAGATGGTTGTTTTCCACATTTACATGACATTTATATCAGTTGACATTATCTTATGTAAATCTAAATAAAATAAACCACCTGCCTCAAGAAAAAGGTGTTTGCACTTTCGAAAAAAAGGTAGTTGTTTTTTGTTTTAACCATCTTTATAAACAAAAATGGAAAACACCGACTATATTTGATGGGGAAAAGGCAGGACTTTTAAAGGTTGGAGTTTTAGCACCAATTGTTTTACAAATATTAGTACACATTTATTCATTTCTCAGTTTCAGTAAATATATCTTATATGATCCAGAAAATTTGCCATTATAAACTGTGATATAAGTATAACAATTGAAGGGTTTAATGATTGGATTGGTTTTTAGTTTTTTACTATCTCATTTGCTCAATCATACAAAGAATAATACACAAGTTATACCAACTTATAGGTGCTTCTCTCGTGCATGTTTTATTGTAAAAAAAATAAATTTTGAAAGAAATTTCATTTAATTCAATAATCATGTGGATTTGAACCTTTTTTCAGCTGGCCATGTTTTCATTGAGTTAATTTTGTTAGAATGCAATAGGATCAAAATTCTAATATGAAAATTACAAAAATAACTGTATTACAATGGTAGAATTTCAATTCTAATGAAAGTTTCTTACATGAAGAGTTATATGATAATAGGTGAATCCTATGGAAGGGCCTTAAGAGGAAAGTCACATTTCACAGTTCTGGATTGTTGCAATTATATCTATAGGAAATTCAAGAATGTCAAATTAATTTTGACAGGAAATGTCACATTTCATAAGTTTGGGATTGTCACACTTAATTTTATATAACCTATAAATGACGTCGGCTACGTGTAATGCTATTGGTCATTTGTTTGGATACGAAGACAAGCTTGCTATCAAAATTTCAATACAGTAGCTATAGGTGATATTAAAAATGTTGTACAGTGAACAACATTGTTTTTTATTACCTTATACTTTTATCCTGCTAAAATAACATTAAATTTCATTACCTTTCATACATGTACAAAACAACAGAAAAACCAGGCCGATTTTCTGGATCAATGTCTCAAGTCTACTCAATAAAAAACAGCCTCTCTACATATAGATGGGCTTGACGCCCTTTAATAATTTGAAAAAAACAGTTTGTATAGAGCATGTGTAAGCCAAAATAGCTTCCTGTAAAACAGTGTCGGGTTGTCTTGTATTTGTATCGAGAACACCAATAGAGAACAAAAGTAATCATTCCAGCGATTTATTCTGTCCTTGGACTTTATCATAGGCAACAACTGTAAGGCTGGACGGTATTTCATGGTGGACACTATTAATTTTTACACAAGCAACAAGAATGAAGATGACAGAACTAAATTGAAATCAAAAAGAGATAACAGGAAACACCGTAAATGGCTGTAAAATAAAACCAAAGGCCACAATCTTCAAGGAAACTGCACAAGAAACACATGAATGAAAGACAAAAAATTGTACACAACTATAGACGAGTTTCCAGTTGGTGAATTTTCCCGTAAAATTTTGACGTCACAATGTTCAGTGACGTAATTTTCCCCGATTGACCCCAGGTCAACAGGAGCAATTCATTCATTAAAAGAAATAGGAAAGTGGTCTATACTATAGAAACTCTATAGAAATATAGCTGGTCTTAGTACATGCATTATATGCATGAACCAAAGGATCAATTAAGCAAAAAGCAAAGGTGTGTTTGGAATGCAAACCCACTGGTGGTTTTGACATTTGTATCAATAAAATTAAAACGAGACTTTCGAGTGTTTGATAAAACTGCAAGACTGTGCCTTGATGCAGGCAATAAAAAAAAATCTCTGACTTCAAAAAGCCTATAAAGTTATTACACTCACTAGGGCTTGGGTACTTTATATTTAGATGATTGTATATGATTATGAAGCAGTTTAAATTTAGACTCCCCTGACCAGTGCTCGATAATGACCAGTGTTCGATAATTAAATGCTTTGTACTTAAGTATGGAACAATTCAAAAAGAATACTATTCTTATGTGTAAGCGTTCTTCACATAGGGGGAGGGTTTGGATCCAAGAAAATGAGTTTAACCCCACCGCAATTTTTGCGCCTGTCCCAAGTCAGGAATATGTTGGTCATTGGCTTGTCCTTGTCTCCTTATAAAATTTTAGTTTCTTGATATTTAGGTTATTGGATGTGGTTTGTTTCCATTGATTTATTCACTTTTTTACCTTTTCGGGGCCATTTAGGGCTTACTATATGGTGTGAGGTTCCTCACTGTGTTGAAGACCATATGGTGACCCCTAGATGTTTTGTTTTGGGTCGTTTTAACCTGGATATGGGATGTTGTCTCCTTGACATTTACCCCCTTTCCTTTCTTTTTCATATTGAACAAATAAAATCATATGCGGATAGTCGAATAAAAAAATACAGGCAATAGTTTTAAGCATGCTTCTGCCATTTTATAAATGTAGAGTCTACAAAAACAGAGATTTTAAACAAAAAATAAAAATGAATGATAAAATTGTCCAGAAGAGGAAAAGCTTAAACACTACAACATCGTTTAGCCACAAAAAAGAAAGGATAAAACAGCTTGAATAAGGATCAACAATGATTAAGTCCCCAAACTGGCCTCATTTTAACGTTTTATTTAGCTTCCCGTCTTTTTCTTTGACCAATTACCCCGTACTCCGTATCCGACCTGATCAGTACAAATTAATGGGAAAGGTCCACCTTTTATAAACTGTTTGATCAGTATTGCTGATCAAGAAAAGGTTTATGTCATTTTCATTTGATATCATATTTGTTTGGTAGCAATATTGCATTATCAAGCACTTGTATGAAAAATTGAATATTCAAGCTATTTCAAGACACTGAAATAAACATGCCTTGTCATGAACATATATCGAATACGGGAGCCCTCTGGTCGCATCCTAATCCCTTTTGAGAATTGCAGAATTGCCTCAAAAGGGATTAGTCGCATCCTGAATCCTAAGGTGGTTCGCTATAAAATATATGGGTGTTAACTCATTGACTTAATTAATGGTAGTAAAAGTAAAGAAAATCACTATTTTATTGTCGAGCACTGGTCAGGAGCATGTACACGATCCTAAATGCAATTTTAGCACGGAGCATGGGTATGGAAAATCATATAGCATCCATTTATTAAAGGTTACTTCTTCAACTGTCACTTTTTTCTTTCCCTTGACATCTCCTTTTCCTGTAGAAGCAGTAGATCTACTTGATTTCCCAGAACTTGATTTCGATTGACTTTTTGCAGCCATCTTGTTTTTGTAACTAAGCGATCAAACGACGCTTTCTATTTCCTTTACAGGAGAGTGGGGAAAGTGTGGTTTAACTAATAACCAAAACGGGAGTTTGATATATACATAAACAGGCACTTACCCCGCCTTTCTTTCCCTTTTTCTACAAAACACAAAAAAGTAGAAATCATTAAAAGAAAACAATTGACACTACTGAATAAATGAAGATTAAGCATTTCGTTTCGACTGAAAAATGATTATTTGCATATATGGTATCAGATACATTAATCTCTGGTCCGGATTTCACATGAAACTCAACTGATATTTTTCCATGTATAACCAGAGACTTATAAATATATCTTTATTTCTCTGGTATAATTACTAATTCAAGGCTCATTTATGAACACTAATATATTCATTAAAACGTGAACCTGTCCTTATCGGTTAGATCTGGGACTTAGCGGCTTAGTCCCAGTTAAAAAGGGTGAATGACCGGCACTGAGTGTAAAGAAGTATGAGTTCAGACAGGGAACTGTATAACTTTTGTTATCTACATCCCTGGTTATCCGTGGGCTTATGGATACAAACTGGGTTAAATATTTTAGCACATGGATCATATTTTCTTTGCCAAATGTCACTTTAATTGAATGCGGGAAATATACAATGTACAAAATTCTTTTACTTTTCAAATACTTTTCAAATAAGCAGCTGATGGGAAATAACGGAAAATGCTAGAGAGAACCGTTTCCCGCCAAAATTTATTTACAGGCAGACATCGTTTTCTCAGGCGAAACTTGGGATTTTTCATGAAACATATTCCAATTTTAAAACCAAGGATAAAAAAAAACAAGTATAAAACAACGTTAATATAGAAAATACCATTCCCCGCCTAGAATTTGATTTCATTTCAATTTGCAACTTTCTTTTTAAATTAATTTAAGTTCTTTCGTATTTCGAGTTATATTTTAGCTGAAATTCATTTTCCTTGAAATATGACAGCAAATGAACCTGGGCCACAGGTGATGAGGACAGGACTCTGTATTGGACCCCTCCCCTTTATATGATATTTTCTCCACTTTTCAATATTTGTCATTTATTTGTGGTATTTTGTACTAATATAACATACATTTATCGTCAATTTCCGATTTTACTATCAATGTGCCTTTCGACTTATATGTTCTATTTTGTTTTATTTTGTATGGTCTGTCACTGTCAGATTACATGTTACTTTTTTTGACTGACATAAGCATGATAAGGACAAATCATACAGAGCTTATATCATGTCACATTCCCTGTAAATCGGTGTTATACTCGCAGTGCCTAGTCCCATGTTACATAATGGGGACGAGCTAGAGGGTTTCACTCGGTCTAGGAATCCCCGGTTCATATTAAGATTGCAGATTCTCAAATTCATATTTCAATCCCGATTGCCGGAAAAGATAGTTCAAATCTCGGCATTTTATTCACCGGGAATACGGAATTCGCGGTCCTTTAAAGTGTAATTGTGTTTTATATGCATGTACCAAGAGCAATTAACAGTAAAACAAATGTCTGACATTTGACAGTTAAAATGGTTATAGTTATTTCGTATTTTCCTATTGAATGAAACCCTTTAGAGAGTTAATAGAGTACTAATAGTAAGGCAAACCTGAAAATATTCAGAAATATAGAATCCACAATCGCATCGAGTGATAAACGACATTTCTACACTAGAGATAGTTAAATTGTCAAATATTTTAAACGCGAGGCTTGCCGAGCGTTTAAAATATTAGAAAATTTAACTATCGAGAGTGTAGAAATGTCGTTTCTCACGAGATACGGTTGTGGATTTTATTTCTCTAATGATTTCAAGGAGATTTTTGACAAAAACATGACCCCCCCCACCCTTTTCTGATGATCAGAAATAAATGTGTTCTTTGGAAGTGACGTCATCAGGCATGGTCGCCTTTTTTCATGACTACACAATGGTAAAGTCGGAAAACGGCAAACATATTTGACGTCATAATTGAATTTCATCCAATCACTTGCCGAGAACAACATTCTCTCTAGTTTCTCCAACCGCTCAGGAAACGTGAAAACAGGACAGAAATTGGAGAATAAGGCTTCTTTCCTAAATTTTACAAGTATAATTTATCTAAACATGGAAAGCCGATATTGTTCCAGCGTCCACAAACACATACACCCTGATTACCAAAAAAAAAAAACAAAAAGCAACAAAAAACAAAAAAATAAAAAAAATAAAAAATAAAAAAATAAAAACAAAAATACAAAAATACAAAAATACAAAAAAGAAACAAAAAAAAAAACGAAACAAAAACAAGAACACGCAACAAAAATCAAGATTCCATGATAAGATACAAGACATCGGCAAAATAAAATGTTAAAATTAGAAAATGGAAAGGATCCGCATTTTGTATTGATACACATATGGCAAAAACAAAAATGTCCAGCAACAAAACGAAAAAAAAAAAATTACAATCATGTCTTACCTTTCCTCCTTTCTTTGACATTTCTAATTGTAACTAGTTTTATGAATTTCCACCCACTTTTTAAAATATCACTTTATTCCCATAAACATATATGGATAAGTAATTTACACACTGTAATGTTTCCAACTACTATTATAGTGACAAATGTGTATTAATCTACCCACAGATCTCCAGATGACTGGCGAGATTATGAATTATTCTTCGGGTCCACAACCTGTACAATTAAAAATTTGCATACTACTTTGTTCATTTAATTCTAAATCAGATTGTTTTGACATGTAAATTGACCGAAATTAAATCCAAGGAATAAGTATTATTTTATTGTTTAATCCAACGTTTGTTTTATTTATTTATATAAGGCAATGTATTACTTCTAGTTTCAGGTTGTGTGGCAACCATTCTACACTTAATGGAATTTAGATTTAATGCAATTTACCAAACTGTACACTTTGAGTGATATATTATAGTGTTACTTTTTATGGTTTGTTTTGTAAAAAACAACTTAAATGATTTATGTACAAAGTTATTTCTAGGTATAATACATCACTTTTATCTTCAATTAAAGGTACCGACCATTATTTATTCAATGTGCAAATTTATCTTCCTTAGATTTTGTTTTGGCGTCATCGAATTTACGCACATAATTTTTTTTTGTGAATTTCAGTTACCAGAACTGAATAAAAATGTATAAATCTATGGGTTCAGGCTATTGTCCTCAGATGTGGCCATTTCACGCGTATTCGCCTTCTGTGGTTTGCGTTTTCCGTGAAAGAGAAAACGCGAAAATGATCACATCCCGCAACCATTACTATTATACATCTTTCAGTAGTAAGTGGTAGTTTTGGTTTGTCCAACTCTAAAACCGGAACCACATAGGCTCCCAGCTATCCTTTATGCATGTTTTCAATTGACTGGTTTTATGATAAGAAAGATAGACTTACTTGGTGTATTCAGAGACATTTAAACACACATACAGTTCTGTAATCAGAGCCGCGTAATACCAATGACAAGTCATTTCCACTTCAGGGATAAACGGAAACCATTCGGCGTGCATTTTAGCTCCTGAAGTGAATAAGGTTTTAAAGTTCTATTATACATCAGTGGGTGCTTAATTACATTTTATCACCTTATACATATATTTTATACGTTCTATGAAGTATAGTATTTTCGTCTATACCAGTAATTTGGTATTTTCATATCCCTGAATGCCTACTTACTGCTATATAGACTATTGCCCGAAGAAGTCTGTTGCCTGATGAAGTCTATTTGACCGACGAGTTCTATTGCCCGGAGCGATCTATTGCACAGAGAGGTCTATTGCCTGATGATATTGATATTTATCGACCGATGAGGTCTATTGCCCTGAGCGATCTATTGCCCGGAAAGGTTTATTGCCCGATAAAGTCTATTGACCAATTAGTTCTATTGTCCGTGAACGACTTTAAACTCTCTAAACTCTCTCCAACAACATCTTAGACTCTGTTTTAGTCACTAAAGCCCTTTTTTCAGAAATACCGTTCTACAAGTACACATCCATTACCATTTAAGTCAGTTTTTTGTTACATTTAGTTTTTAATTTCTTGTTTTAAGCTGACAGCCAGAAAGTCATTTCGAAACAATTTTCAAAAATAAAAGTTTTTACCTTTCATTTGCCTTTTTTCCTTTAAAATAGAGGTATCAGGTAATAAAACAGTTATTTAACGAGTTTGCAGGCAATAGACCCAAACATTTATCCCTTGGTACTGGAAATCATTCAAGTGTTCATTGGAACCGAAATAGGTCTCAGTAGGCCCTGAGTGGCCCCCTTTATAAACAATGTCCGGCTTGTAAACAGCTCAATTAGTTCGGTATTTAGTTATTTATTAGTTATTAGATGGGCACGAGCAGGGAGCACAACCCGGTGGAAAACTGTGACAATCAACTTAGTCAAAACAGTTTTGTCAAAACAATTTCACAATTATAAGATTGAAAATCTGGAAAAATAAAATATAGGCTTTAATGCACAACTACAATATGTATATTGAAGTATTTTCGCAAGTTTGCTTAAAAAGTACCCAGCGGTTATGGTGGAGATGAAAATATTGCTAATGACAGACGAAAGACGACGAATTTCGATCACTATAATATGTGTCGATCCTGCACTAGGGGACGACCATTTGATTCTGAGGGGCGGGCCTGGCAGATTTTGTAAATAAATATTCTGTCCCTGAAAAAGTTGGAAATAAATAATCTGGCCTGCACATCCAAGAAAATAAATAATCTGACTTTAGATTCATCGGTACGATACGATTATGTTATTGAAAATAAAAAATTTCGCCGCTAGGCGAAAAATAAATATTCTGGCCCGAAAAATTTTGAAAATAAATAATCTGGCTCGACCGAATTTGCCAGGCCCCCCTCAGAATCAAATGGTCGTCCCCCTAGGTCCAGGCAAAATAATAAGAAGTAAAATGATAAGTATATATAGAAAATAATATTAAAAGATTAAACATGACAAACATTGTTGTCATCTCTCAAGTTTCTGTGACTGAAGAAATATTTGTCGGATTTTATCTCTGTCAAAGTTTGGAATAATCACCGGTTACCTTTAGAGAACTAATATTGAAATCTATTGAATGTTCGAATGAGTTTTATATAGTTTTGCTAGGTCTTCCTTCAATGTTATGTTCTCAACTAGAAGCACTTGCACAGGACTAATATGCAAAACATTTTTTCAAGAATATGATAGTTTATTCCCGTTAACAGGCTTTGGCTATCACAGCAAAGCATGTTTATAACACATTAATAAAATAATGTCTTAACATGAATATAAAACCAAGATATATTTTGTTCTTGATGTGATAAGGAATAGAATCTCCTAAGAAAGAAATTATTGGACGATTTCAAGCAAAACCATTTATGTGCTGACTTGAGAAAAGAAGTTACAGGGGTTGTCTAATGCTGAAATCTGATTGGACGATTACAGTGTGATGTAATAAATATTCTTGTCTGTATGAATAATAATGGATCGTTAAACAGCTTGTATCACTCAAATTGGCAGCGACCTTATATAGGGTCCTATGTTAAATTATGCTGCTCACTGTAAGCCCATACTTCGATGAGGTAAATATAATATTCGAAAGGACAAATGAAGCTTCAGATTGGTTCAAAGTGGTCTTAGAGGTTCCACATTATTCTGAATGTATTTCTGATAGGTCCTTTATTAAAATACGTTTCCATATACCATCTATGATGCTGTACTAACATAATGATCAGCAATGTTTAAAGAGAACCACCCAAGGATTATTGTTACAAAATTGGTTCATATGGATGAGTAGTTTCAGGTGGGATTTCTGATGCATTTTTATTGGATCAAATGCTAAAATATGCCCGAGACAAAATCCAATCCATATCATTGAATTAAGAAACAAACTAGTGGACAGATATTCTCACCTCATGTAAACTTGTCACGAGTATATACACATACATTTCGGTTTATGGATTTCCAAATGTTTTGATTTAATCTGCACTGAAGAGACAAAATGTCGAAATGCGCATATGCAGAAACTAAAATTTACAGTAACTTTGGTATTATTATTATCAGCCGAATCTAGCCAAACTCGAGAAGGGAACTTCCTATCTTGTAGAAATTACCCACACAATGGAGAGAATGACCTAACAACACTGCACAAAAAGACAAGCATATCTAACAATTAAAACTAAATAAATGTAGCCACTCAACAATAAGGTATATTTCAAAGAACAGTTATATTAAAAAGTGCTTTTGGTGATCAAAGTCTTTCTGTGAACTGTTGCTTCACATTTAAGTACATTTTAAAGTCAGTTCAAAGTATAATAGATCTTCTTCCTTTATATCACAGGAAAGTGACATAGTTGGGGATTGTTGACACAGCCTAAAACACTAATTGTCTATTGACTAATCTGTGTATATTTTATAATATTGACTCATTGTCATTTTTTTATTCCACACAATTAACAATAGTTTGCATATAACGTGGAATCACTGTCCTTACACCAAGGTTAAATGTATATCAAATGACAAAACAAAACTCTTGCTTCCACAGTTTTTTTAATTTCAAAAGATGAATTTTATTTAAAACAGTTTAAATGTAACAAACAAATTTATGTAAAAAAAACAAACCACACCATAACAAATCAATATTAGCCTTTTAATCAAAATACATTTCTATTTAAGGATATTGACAATAACATGCATGCCCACTGAATTACATTTCTTCTGACACTCTGAAATTTGTGTTTGCTGATATTCAAATCATAAAGTTTTTTCTGTCTTTGCTTTATATGTCAATATATTATTACCTGTAGTTACTTTTAATACCCCATCATCTTTACAACAATATACGAGGAACTTTCAAATCTGAGATTATACTAAATCAGATTTTTAAACCATATGCAAAAAATAGGTAATCACAACGATTACAAAGTTCACCTCGATATGGCACATGGACACAGAAACCCTATTTGGGCAGGGTGCTCATTTACCATCCCTTATGCATTTTTACAAAGGCTAGATGATCTTACCATGTACAGTAACCAAGTAATTCGGACATAAATGGAAAAGTGACCTAATTTTGCCTGGATGCTGACCTACCCCCATGCACATGCAAGGTTAGATAATTGTACCATGTACAGTTACTTAGATCTGAACTCAGACATAAACTTGAATATAAGTCAATCATGCGGAAAATACAGGTCAAAGTGACCTAATTTTGCCTTGATGCTGACCTACCCCCAGGGATGCATGCACATGCAATGTTAGATGATCGTACCATGTACAGTTACTTAGATCTGAACTCGGACGTAAACTTGAATGTAAGTCAATCACGTGGAAAATATAGGTCAAAGTGACCTTATTTTGCCTGGATGCTGACCTAACCCCCAAAGATGCATGCACATGCAAGGTTAGATGATCCTACCATGTACAGATACTTAGATCTGAACTCGGAGGTAAACTTGAATGTAAGTCAATCATGCGGAAAATATAGGTCAAAGTGACCTTATTTTGCCTGGATGCTGACCTACCCCAAAGATGCATGCACATGCAAGGTTAGATGATCCTACCACGTACAGTTACTTAGATCTGAACTCGGACGTAAACTTGAATGTAAGTCAATCATGCGGAAAATATAGGTCAAAATGACCTAATTTTGCCTGGATGCTGACCTACCTCCAAAGATGCATGCACATGCAAGGTTAGATGATTGTACCATGTACAGTTACTAAGATCTGAACTCGGACGTAAACTTGAATGTCTGAACTGGGATGTAAACTTGAATGTAAGTGGACCATGTGGAAAATATAGATCAAAGTGACCTAATTTTGCCTGGATGCTGACCTACCCCGAAAGATGCATGCACATGCAAGGTTAGATGATCCTACCATGTACAGTTACTGAGATATCAACTCGGACTTAAAATTAAATGAAAGCCAGTCAAGCAGAAAATATAGGTCAAAGAGATCTAATTTTCCTGGAGGCTGTGAGTTAGCCCAAGATGCATCTGCACACGAAGTTTGATGACCCTACCCTTCATAGTTACCAAGATATATACCTAAATGCGGACGCGGACGCCGGGGTCACTCCAATAGTCCCCCTCAACTTCGTTGAGGCGAACTAAAATGTTCCCATGACAAATTTGTCTTGATATTTTAAAGCATTCTGTTGAATTTATACAGAATCAGAAAAGTTTTATTGTATCCTGTACTGTAATATGCAAAAAGGCAAACTTAACAAATTTAGGTGGAAGGCTCCAGATTTTTGTGTATCTCACACTTTCTCTGGATATCCTATTTATAAAGGGTGCTTTAGATCTTAGTTTTGTGACAGATCTTCCCTTGTTTCGATTATGCTATGATACTTTCAACACTTTTACAGGAGATATGCAAATTTTACACCACTCAAGAAAGTCCTGCTTTATCCTTTAATATTTTGAGCGAATCGTACTTCCCTATATTTCATCAGCACAATTGTGTAACAATCAAATTTTCTACCTAACCAAGTCTCTCATTAGTAAAATGTAGGTCACGGACAGCATCTGAAGCATGCATTGTTGTTGTCATCTAAAAATGCATAATACATACCAATATGGTTGATGTGGGCAATGTTAGTAAGTGGAAATGGACTTTAACCATTCTACCTAACCAAGTCGCTCATGCGTAAAATGTAGGTCAGAGACAGCATCTGAAGCATGCATTCTAGTCCTCATCCCAAAATGCATCAGGCATACCAATATGATTGATGTGGGGCATGTCAGTAAGCAGGAGTGGACCATAACCATTCTTCCTGACCGGACGCAGACACCAACGCTAGGGGTATCACATAAGCCCCCCTCACTTTGTGAGGTGAGCTAAAAATACTAGTTGGAAGATCCTCTTTGAGTTTGAGGTCCAAACTTATGCATAAAACATGTGTTACTAAATCTCCACATAAAAAAAAGACAGAAATAAATGCATGCTTATTCTATATAACAAGTGACTGTACTGTAAATTTGGAACTGGAAGTTCTGCTTGAAATAAATAATGAATTTACAAAAGTTTTAAAAAGAAGAGTAATTTATAAAAGTTTAGAGACAAGAGTGCTATTATTTTAAACTTGAAGCATAACAAACCCAACAAAAACAACTTTCATGTTAAAGTTTGACACAACTAATCATATGTAGTTATATGTTATGATCAATACACAGATAAATGGATATTTTGAATACCAAATAATTATAAAGCAGTAGATATAATTTAATTTTATCACTGCTATATTTTCAAAGAGCAGAAAGTGTTTTTTTTAATAAATAACATAATACAGAAGTTGCTTTTAATTTCTGCATATGCACATTTGGAAAACTTATGTCTCATAAGTGCAGATCAACCAAAACATTTGGAAGTCCATTAATCGGAAAACATGTTAAATATAAATTAATCTTAAAATAAAATGGTAATTCTTACTGCAAGTCATTTCCCAAGATGGTTCTGTATACACAAACAATGAGAAGAATTATACATGTATCATTGGTGTGTTCCCTGAATGCCAACATTCTTAAAATCACATAATTAAATATTGTTGTTTTAGTAGTTATGAAGGGGTACAGTAAGGGGCTTGGTTAAATGATTATATATATATTTTATTAAACAAATTAGTTAAACATAGGTAGACAAAATGAATGAATATTTTAAACAATAATGTAAATTTTAGGGTTAAATAGAAACAAAAATGATAAAAAATATAATATTTTAAATTTTTTTTGTAAATTTGTTGTGAAAATGTGAGAAAATATAAAAATATACACAATTTTTAGGGAGTATAAGGCGTTCAAAAATATAAAATAATTAAAACAGTTGTATTTGTCATATTGTCTCAATTCGTGTTGGATATGAATTGCTGTGACTTTGAAATTATAATTTTTGAATTCCTACTTTCCTCGTTCTTGCTTCGGTATTCGTATGCCGAAATTGTGACAGAGATATGAAACAATAGGCTCTTAATAATCAGTATCGCTCACATGGACAATGCCATGCTGATATATATATATATAGTCAAATAAATTTCTCAGTTTAAAAATTCTGCTTCTCAAACTATGTAAAGAAACCGTTATATGATATGGTCAAACATTCAACTTTTTCACCACTGACTGTCATCTTTAAGTTCGATAGAGATGGATTTTAAGAACTATTTTTTCAAAGTTTATTTCCAACTCATACCAAATGGTTTCAGATTATGGGATGTTTGAATATACTACTCAAAAGGTGCAGACTTCTAATACTGTTTTCGACGGAAACTGTGATTTCAGAAACATTTTGATTAAGTTTGACTCTAATTAAGCCAGTTGTTTCAGAGGAAAAGATCTTTATATGTTTAACAATGTTCCCTGATTCCCCCTATTTGAAATGAGTGGTTGGCACAAAAAATATTTGTTTACAATTAGATACAAGGTTTTATGAAGCACAGAGGAACTTTGTAATAAAACTATTAAGCTCCTAATAAAAGTTGCTAAGCTTAATGATTCAAGGCTGATATTCCAAATCAACTGTAATTTCTTGATCACTGTATATTTAAAATTCGTGGAATAAGTTATTTAGATACAAAATATTCTTTGAGTTTTTTTATTGGAAAACAAATCGATATAAAATCAATTCATATTTGATTTAAATTAAAGATTCTTTTAATTCCCTTTTCAGGTAAAAAATTTATAATACTAACAGATTTTTTTGGGGGAAATTTTTTAAAGAACTGAAATAGAATCTTTTTTAATTAAGAGTTAACAAGACAATCAAAATGACAATTAAAACCTCACAATATTTCCCTGGTAATTAAGAGATACAATAAATACCCTATGTGAAGCCCCATTATCGTCACTAATGAGCATCTACAGAATTCTTTGATTTTATAAAATGTTGGCATTCAGGCACACAGCCGTATCATTTAACTGACTGATTGTAAATTTCAATATCACTAAGACTATTAGATGCCCATATTTTTGTACATCAAATTGTGAATATCATTTAAGATTTGTATCTTGTAAAGTATTACAAAACCTGATAAATTAGAATGAGTTTATTAATCAAAATTTAATATATTTTCATTTTGAAATTTAACAAATCACACTTCAGATTTACACAACAGAGTTGTAATAACTGATATTTTATGTGAAATCATAATTAAATAAAACAATACATTTGATGTATTTTGAGCTTACTTTGTTCGTAAAATATAGACCTTAAAGCTCCATTAAGAAATTTCACTAGATTAAAAAAAAATACACTAAAATACAATGTATATGATGATATGTACATCGAAGAACAGTGGACTTCCCAGAATTTTGTTAACACAAAGAAAACATTTTTCTACATATATACAAATGTTTACAGAGAATATGTATAAACAAATAAATAAAAATAACAACAAAATGTAAAATAAAAAGCACTAAATTGTATAATGTTAAGCTAGCAAAACAAAACTTGGTGTATGACTTCAAACTTTCAAAAAGAACAACCATCAATAAAGGGTAAAAGAGAAAACATCAAAAACCAAACAAAATTTTAAATAATTTAACAAGGATATATTCAAATTGAATATATATGAAAACAAACTGTTCATAATGTATGTGTTAAAATGTACAAATTGTAAATTCAGTATTACATAAAGCTGCAACCAATTTGAGATTCTTTACCTCTGAGACATCAAATAAAACGTAAATAAATTGTGAGATAAAAATGTAATGGCTTAGGTTGTAGATGTATCAAATTGAAACATATATAAAAACAGAGAATAGAACATTTCTCCATTTCTCAACTGTCATCTTATAATAAACATAAAATAAATGCAAATGTGTCCATGGTACATGGATGCCGCTACTAGTATTCAGTATTTATTCAGCAAACAGAAAATAGATGACTGACAGACCTTGAAAAGTGATGTGTGGTGTGTGGCCATACTAAAGCTTTATACCCAAAATCAAATCATTATAACATACACAACAAGAAAAGAATTCTTTAAATGTAAATTGTTCTGAAAATATCAATCAGAAGTATGTGCCTATACAAAGGTACAAGGAAAAACTTAAATAAAAAACAATGAATCCAAAACAGTGTTATATATTAAATCCCAATTTTCTGCTAATATATTATGTTATCTGGAAACAAGTGACAAAATAGCCCAAAAGAAATTGATCTAAGGAATTTCTCCGATCTTGTTCTAAATAATAAAAATCAAAGTGCAGTCTGCACTGAAAGGTGGTTGGCTTTGTCAGCAATGAATATATCATGTGTAGCTGACCTCGATCATGAAGATTGTGATCTCAAATTCAGGGCAAAACTTAAAGTATCAATACTTGGGAACAATTTTTTCAGCTCAAGTATTATTTGATGTAAAAATAATAAGTGAGAATCACATTGTGGATTATGGATTAACTGTAAGAAGTTTAATGCTGATAATCTCAAGTTTGATTGAAGGGGGGGGGGGGGGTAAATATTTGATTTTCAGGAGGTCTGGGCGAATTGCCTAGAAAAAAATTATTTATTTTCATGAAAATCTAAAACAAATTAATATATATTTTCACCAAATGTCACATCCGATCATTTATTTGCAATTGCAAAACAAATTTATTCTTCAAAATTGAATTATTTATTTAAAGGACAAGAAGGATAAAAATATTTATTTTCACTGGCACCAAGATAAATTATTTATTTACAAAATCACCCAAGCCCCTGCTCCCCAAAATTCAAATGGTCGTCCCCTTGGTGTGACAAACAGCACGGTATTTTATCTGCGTCCAAACGCCTTTGGTCGAGGAATTGCAGATACATGTACTATGCACAGTTGTATTTCTTTATTCTCCCAGAAACAGAATTCTAAGTAATCATGATGAAAGCGCTAACTAGTAGAAAGAAGGATGCCTTTAAAATTGAAGCATCGCTTGGCATCAGCATGATCAGCGCCAGTGGTTTCACCAACCACTTCCAAATATATCCAAATCTCCAGTCACTGTCTGACATACATGAACTTTCTACGATATTCTTCTTATAAATAACCACCATTCAACTCATAACGGCGACGTTTTCAGTTACGCTACATTCTCCTTGTGAATGATCGAGAAAGTGAAAGTAAACCTCCATATTTGATCTTTTGGAACTCATCGGCATTTATCCTACATGACTGCTTAAAGTTCAAATTTTCCCGCTCTTTAAAGAAAAGTTCCGAATATATTATGCTTTACGTAAATAAAGCCATTGTTCCCTTTTAAGGTTGCGGGTGCTATGTTATAGTGTGTTTTAAAATTTTTTTAATGAGAAATCGCATGTGTATAAGATATTTTTATACTGGCCTGTGCAGTGCTCCAACGCTGAAGGAGCTTTCAAGACAAGTAACAAGTAACAATTAAAACCAAACTATGCGCATGCATGTACACTTGTAAACAAAACAGCGTGTTCGTCGCATGGAAAGACAATAAATATACTTCTCTAATTTCTGTCCTGTTTTCACGTTTCCTGAGCGGTTGGAGAAATATATTTCTCCTCTCTAGAGAGAATGTTGTTCTCGGCAAGTGATTGGATGAAATTCAAATATGACGTCAAATATGTTTGCCGTTTTCCGACTTTACCATTGTGACGTCATGAAAAAAGGCGACCATGCCTGATGACGTCACTTCCAAAGAACACATTTATTTCGGATCACCAGAAAAGGGGGTCATGTTTTTGTTAAAAATATCCCCGAAATCATTAGAGAAATAAAATCCACAACCGTATCTCGTGAGAAACGACATTTCTACACTCTCGATAGTTAAATTTTCAAATATTTTAAACGCTCGGCAAGCCTCGCGTTTAAAATATTTGAAAATTTAACTATCTCTAGTGTAGAAATGTCGTTTCTCACTCAATGCGATTGTGGATTCTATATTTATACAGCGATATCAAAAATAGATAAACATTAGAATATCATTCATTCATTACGTAAAGCAATTGTCGCATAGTTGATTATTTGCAAGAAACTGATAATATCAACAAGATTCGGCTGCAACAAAAATTAATACACACAGCCGATTTACACAAATTATCTAAAGAGGGTATGTTCATTACGTTGCAACAGAGTCCTTGTAATTATGTGGCAATAAACGAGATCTATGAAATTGTTTCACCAAAAACTACGTAATTAGTGGGTATTTTGTTGTTTTGATCGCTTAAATAGCCATAGCTCATAGCAGTTTGAAGTATATTATATAAAAAGCATTAGCTGTAGTGCATTCTTTTGAACCCAGTCTTTGCAATAAGGTGGCCAACCACCTTAAAAAATGATTATTTACCCTGAAAATGATTCTAAAATGTTGTTCATTTGTAAACTACCCATACATTTTTCATTTGAAAAAAATCCTTTCTTATAATGAATATATAGAAACAATCTAACAATCATTCTTTCAACCATACTTCAACGACCCTCCATGAAAATTAACAAGAAATAACTTTTTTAAGTGTTGATTTACTCTTCAGAAAGTTTCCAATATAAATTGTATCAATGTTGAATGCACTTGTTATATATTACAACATGGTTTTGTAGAGACAGATGATGTTAATGTTATAAAGGCCTGCCAATCTACAATAAACATATGGATTCTGCATTCTTTACCATGAACAATACATTGAAAAATAACAATTCAAATGAGCAATTTGTTGATAAAATGCTGAAAAAGTGATGCAAATTATGTAAAAAAGACTTAGACAAAACAGTTTAAAAGTATCAAACTTTTGTACCAAATTCTGACACTTAATTGAACAATTGCCTATAAGAAGACTTGTCCTACTATTGTCTATTTGAATAAGTTTTTCCCCTAAATTTAAGCACTAAAATTCCATCTGTTAATCTATCAATGTAAATTATCTTTACCAAAATACAGTAACTTCTAAAGGTTTCAAGATATTGAAGTATTAGTCCATGGGCTGGAATAACCCCCCGTGCACCCCCCCCACTTCCGAACCCCACCTATTTTTTGAAGTCCACATACATCCCCTCTTCAAAATAAAACATGTTAACAGAAGCATAACCTGCACGCACTTGGGGAATTTGGCCCATTTTTAGACCCACCTACAGAAATTTTGGAAAATTTCGTTTTTCGTTAAAGTTTTTCTTTCAGTTGCTTCAAAATGTTGACAAAATGCTTTCAAGTTATAAAAACGAGGTATCAAATGATTGCTTATTGTATGAGCTTTACAAAGAACCCAAGTTTTTACAATTTTCATGCCCAATACATTCTATAGCGCAATTAAACGTACCCCTACCCCAATGAAATACTGACGAAAAAACTGATATTTTCATTGAAATTGCGTAAGTTTGATGGTTTAGAGAACCCGACGTGCATCTCAATTCCCGATTCTGAAAATTGTTTTTGGCTTTTCAATCTAATTTCTTTATTATATAATAGGTTAAGACAATGTTAACATATTTTAGATGACCACAAATTTTATTTTCAAATATACAAAATACAGGGACCTTTAAATAATTTCGTTTTTGAATAAGTTTTTTCTTTCTTTTGCCTAATATTATTTTTTAATAAACAAATATCATTTAAAATAGGTATCAAATGAAAGCTTATCATATTTGCTTTACAACCATAACAAATAATGGCCGTTTTTAGGTAATATATACATCATATATCAATAA
>MJUU01074557.1:59159-113869 GCA_002080025.1 Modiolus philippinarum
AAAATTAAAAGTGCTCCAAATTGGATGGAATTTTAGAGGAAGATTGTACAAGATGTGTAGAACAAATTTTTAAGTCAAAATTTTTCAAAATGGCGGCCGTTGCCATGGAAACTAAAAAAAGGCGGGAAAATTTAAAGTGCTCCAAATTGGACGAAAGTTTACATAAAAATTATATAAATTGTTTGGAACTTATTTTTGGTCAAAATTTTTCAAAATGGCAGCTGTTGCCATGGAAATGGAAAAATGGGGTGAATTAAAAGTGCTCCGAATTTGATGATTATGGGAGTTCGTTTGGGAGACTTTGTGTTTGCATCCAAACACAGTTATTACTTGTTATTATTTCAATTATATTTCTTTATTCTTATATGGATATTAATAAAGCTATGTTAAAATTACACTTCAACATATATATTTTTACGGCTGTGCAGACATTAACATTTAAACCTACCCTATTCATATATTTTGCCAATGTGAACTACAGCTGTCAGCAAAGCAAGACTAATACCCCCCGATACCAAGGCATGTCATTTTGAAATTTGAGCTTCAGCCACTTGGTAATTGGAAAATAAATCTAACAGAAATAAAGCCTGTCAGGACTGAAGTTGCAGGTTTTATTCCAATCAGTTTATATCTGCTACTTCATATAAAGGGTAATACATTAAATAATATATAATTCAGTGGATACAAAAATGATTTAACCAAGCTCTCAACACAAGTGACCAAGGATTTACTATCATTAAGGTCAATACGCATTATGCAACACATCGCCTTCCCATGATGCATCCACACACCAATTTTGATAATCCTAGGTGCTACGGTACAAAAGTTCTGCGTCGGACACAAAATGCATATGGTTTTACTATCATAATGGTCAAAGGTCAGAGTCAAGGTTACAGTGACCTAAATATGGTACTCGACACATTGCTTTCCCATGATGCATCCACACGCCAAGTTTGATCATCCTAGGTGCTACGGTGCAAAAGTTCTGCTCCGGACACGAAATGCACATGGTTTTACTATCATATAGGTCAAAGGAAGTCAAGGTCACAGTGACCTAAATTTGGTACATGACACATTGCCTTCTCATGATGCATCCACACACCAAGTTTGATAATCCTAGGTGCTACGGTACAAAAGTTCTGCTCCGGACACGAAATGCACATGGTTTTACTATCATAAAGGTCTAAGGTCAAAGTCAAGGTCACAGTGACCTAAATTTGGTACGCTATACATCGTCTTCCCAGGTTGCATCCACATACCAAGTTTGATAATCTTAGGTGCTACCGTACAAAAGTTCTGCATCGGACACGAAAGGGGACGGACGGACAGGCATGGTGATTCCTATATACCCCCCAAACTTCATTTGCGGAGAGTATAAAAAGGCAACCCTTTTATATATTTTATATATTTTTTGCAACCTATTTATATACTTTACAGGATTTTTGACAAGGTTTTATGGATAATAGAATAAAAAATATAACAGGAAACACCTACAAGGCCGAAAAACATAGCCACATGCCACAAAGTAAATGGGAACTGCACAAGAAAAAACCCACAATAAAAATACAAAAGACAAACATAAACAACGATAGGAACTCGGGACAGCCGGACTTTGTACCGGCACTAGCAAAAGCCAGCGGTAGGGTTAAACCGGTTTATGGGTACCCAAACCTCCCCTTTCTCTGTCCCGTTTCCCTATATTATAATAAACATACGAATAAAACCCATACAGGTAGACTACTAACTCCATGACCACAATCTAGAAAAGAAAAATGGGGGAACAAAATGTAATTTTGAAAGATGGGTCAAGGAGTGCTCGCTGCTAAACTGCCGGCTAGCTCAAGGAGCCTAGTCTGCTGGCAAAACACTGTCGCACTACGGAAGAAAAATCAAATTCAAAACTCCCAATGGGTTTGGTAAAGAATCATCATGTATTTCAGTAGACATCGGCAGTATCAGTGAGAGGCCAGTATGTGTAAAATCCTCAGGTCACTGGATCCCAAAGCTAATTTAACGGACACGTGCAGAATATCCTGTCGATATCCCCTATTGTGTAAAGAATGTAAGTTACGTCCCAGTTTTTCTGGATTTTTAATCAGTTTCTGGCATTTTTTAACATTTCCGTAAAATCAAGGGTAGGAAATGCCCTTAGTAATAAGCTGTTTGCGAGTGACATTATATTTAGATATCAAATGTTCATATCTTCGATAAAACTTTTAAATGTATTTAACAATTTATGAAATCTCTAATATTGCTGCAAAAGTTTTGAAGTGATAGTAAGGTTACGTTCATTGAAGTTGTCAAGAGTAGAACAAACGTGTGTCTTGTTGCCACTATCTGAAGGTTAATTTGCCGTTACATATTGGATGTAACAATTTGCAAGCTTATGACATATTCCAAAGTAAAATTTGGACATTTTGATATATCTCTTCTGATATTACAAAGCCTTTTCATATATTTCAAACCTGTCAAAATAGACCCTTTCGGGATACACATCTGTACCAACTAAAATATAGGTAGTTTGATACATGTATTATGAAACGAACCTATATGTATTCAATTAATAAAATAAGGCCAAGTCAAGTTATTTCTATGTTTGGCATCAGCGCATGCATTGAAAATATGTAGATTTTCAACAAAACAAACAAGGGATATTCTCCTTCTTTGTGATTGAAAGGTAGTTTAAGCGTCCATTAAGAAGACCTCAAATATTACTATGATAAAAAAACTTTTTAAAAGGACTGAATCATAATCTGAAATGTGAAAAAATCAGCAATGATGAATAAGGTATCTTCACTTGATCTTAAAACTGACTTTTAATAAACATGGGTCACATCAAAATGTGATATTTTCAAAAATTCCCTTTTTGTTTTTTGATTTTGTTTGTTTGCCTCATACCCTCCTACTATTCAAAATAAAGTTGATGCCAAACAGATAATTAAATTGGTTTGGCCTAATGAAGTTTTGTTTACATAATGAACACAAATTTGTGTCATTAAAATATATCACGAAATTACTAGTGTGGAGCACTAGACTATGTATCCTTTTTTGTCATTTACATAACTACTATTTCTTAAAAAGTTAAATACTATGTTTTCTCATTGCAGTAATAACAATTTGCATTTCTAAATGCAGCGAAATAATTACCACTCCTAAAGATAAAGGCTAAAATATATATTGGGGGAGGGTCACACATTAAACTGGAGATTCTATAATTGAATTAACCTTTCCATAGCCCATAGCTATTCAATTTCCACATGCACTGGCAAGTTCATATTTTATTATAAAGCTTTTTTTTTCTCATTGCCAATCCCATTTCCCCATGTAATGAGAGGTGTTGATACTTTTCAAGTATCAACTTGTAAAACATTCACAAAAGGATGCTGGCAATAAGTTACATAAAATATTCAACAAAATATTCGACATATGACTATAAAATAAATATGGCTAAATGAGTAAAACAATAATATTTGTTCATTAAAGTTTGACAACTCTTCAAAATTATTTAAATTCATGTTACATTTGCAAGGACTAGAATTTCTCTATTAAATTTTTCACAGCAGCATTCGTTTAAAGCACTTTTTAATTTAAGGCCAGATTGGGAAGTAAATTTATACAAAATGCAATGAACAATAAATCATTATTTCAAACTATAAAATAATATATAAAAACATTTTGTTTTACAAATTATTAATTGAATACTTTAATCAATTTCAAAAGTTTTCTGGAAGCACCATGGGACTTATTCATTTGAAGTGAAATAATAGTGATTGGTCTAGTGTATACAATGTAAAAATATTTTTCTACACAATATAAATTACCAAATTATCTCCCTTTATAAGGAAAAATATTAAATTATCCTCCTTGACACAATTCAGCTTCTACAAAATGTAATGCATTAGTAAGAAGATCAAGTACAATAAATCTTGTTACAAGACTTATCTACAATAATAAGGCACCAATAATCATATAAAACTAATATTAAGCTGTCATCAACAGTTCAATAAATCATTAGAATTTCTTCGTCCAAAACTCATGAATTCTAGTGATGGTTGAAAATCTGAAACAAAAAAATATTATTTAATTGATAGCGGTCAAAGATTTAAAGATGAAAATTTCCAAGTGAATTAAAAGTAATAATTAACTTTAAAAGTATTTTCACTAATTTCACTGACATCATCCAATTCATGTTGTGTCTAATCACATCCTTTCTTAAGTTTTACCATTTATACACAAAGTAATTGGTTTGTGTAATTAAAATACATGGTTCAAAACAACTTGAACCATTTCATACTACTTGTTTTGAAAACTGCTTTTCTATAAAATAACATCTTGATATCACGGCAATGCTGAATAAACTTGTATTCTACATGTAGCCGCTTCAATATTCAATAGTTGGAAATCTTTGAGCCATCAAGTCAGATTTTTGCCATCAATGTTTTACATTAGATTAGCCCCTGAAAGCTGTATTACACTGACAACGACACTATTTTATGTGGTCAAATTTCCAAAAATATTACAAATATTTAGTAAAAATTTCCTCTGAATTTTATGGGTTTTTACCTGGATTTATAACTATATTTGTATCTCCATCGTGTATATCATAATCTTCTACAGTTAAATCATCTTCTTCTGCACACGATGTTTCTAAACGATTTCTATTTAATATCAGAGAATACTGTTGTCCAGGTTTAGAATTTCTACAAAAGAAAGGTAAACTGTTATATATATAACAGAAATAAATAATGTAATGGTGTTTGTAAGACAAGGATACCTTAACTACAATCATTCATTTATCGCTTGATTCATATGTTACTTATAACAATATGACAGTTACTTCATAATAAGGCACCCACATAGGGTCTGTAATTCTCACCATGTGACAATAATCCAGTATAAAATCGCCATCTGAAAATTTTTCCGATCACAATATGATGAACATTCAAATTCTGTCATGTTACACTATATTTTTCTGCAAATTATAACGTTTCAAAACTGAACGAGATTATAGAAACAGCTTTTTCACGAATATGTGCCCGTTGTGAAATTAGCGAAAATAAAACCCATTGTAAAAATTTCCCCATCTACAGTAAATAAGACAAACAAATTCAATATACAAACAAAATGATGCAAGCACATAATAATACAAACTATCATCAAACTTTCATTACTGCATTATTGAAAGATACTGGTGTTGATCGTCAATTACTTAAGTCGAAGTATATTTCATTATCATCACAATCTGGGATTAGTAATAAGTTTACCTTTTATATCTTCTTCTCACATAATAAACAACTATAACAAGTATTATAAACACTACTATAACAAGTGGTACAGCTATCAGTATAGGTGATGTACTACGACTGTGTTCTGTAGGATGTATAGTGGTGGGTAATACTGTGGTGCTTTCTGGGTAATTATCGCCTTCATCTGAAACAAAATGTATACTCATCAGAATTATTAAGGTTTTGTTCAGTTGGCCATCATACATTGGGGCAAATTTTGTCAAAAAATAAAGTATACAATGGGGCAGAAATAAAGTTTACAATGGGGCGGATGATATTTCTTTTCACCTGCTTATTAAAACAAATTTTAATTGGCGTTCTTGTTCAAATGTACAAATTTTGCTATGTTCTTGAAGCCAAAAGGTAGGCAAAACTAAAGGAGCCAGCATTACGCATGAGTGCAAAAGAAATCATTATTTAAAAACTAATTTCTTCTTTACACGATCTGACAATTTTTCTTTCATATATGTCAAAAAACAAACTGTATTATAAGGTATATATCAAAATGAATTCAATTATGCACAAAAAATGAGCGATGATTGAATAAATATAAAGTTGAACAAACGGGAAACCGAAGAACAACGAAGCAACATGCCTTGAATTCTTAAGTTTTATTCTAGAACAGACACAAATATGAATGTGCTATATAATTCTATGGTTTTGAACAGTTCAGGTATTTTAAAATTGTTGCAATACTGGACAGGTGGCTGTATTTTTCTGCTATGTTTTTTTAAGTACTTGGCCATACAGCTCATCAAAATTTTTGCAGTTAGAGTATGTGTTATGGTCTCATGTTCATTTACTCCATATCCTTTCCTAAAATATTGACAACATTATCATATGATATGCTATATCTGCCCCTTTGATTCATTTGAAATCCGCCCCATCGAATACTTTTATGCCGCCCCATTGAACTGATTTTTGTCGCCCCATTTAGTTATGAATCCGCCCCATTGTAAATCAGCGGTTCAGTTCTATTCAGCAGAATTTTATAGATGTATAAGATGACACTTCCAACACTATAAAGGAACTTATTATAGATTTAAAATTTCACAAATTATCAAAAGGTTGACCAAAACTTTATAGATATTGTGTGGTCAAAACTTCACATAAATGTGTGACTTTGAAAATGTAATTATTATATGTAATTAGGAAATTGAAAAAAAAATACATTAATAAATGTTTATTTTCCTTTCCTAAACAATTCATACATAATTGTTTTTTACAGATCTGATTTTGTTTTAGTACTATGACCATGACCATTACCTATGACAAAGGAATCCACTATAATTCAATTCTCCTACCAATGGAATAAAATATATACTAAATAAAATATCAAGCATACAGTTTTATCAACTTGCATCTTAGTTTATTGTCATGATGTTTTCAGTGACACTTATATATGTTAATATATACAGATGAACATCAATGGCTCACACTGCAATAGCTCAGACACTGTCTCGTACACTTTTCTGGTCCCTTGGTTCAAGTTCAATCACAGTTTGTACTCAATAGCTCGAACAGCCCTTTACCTCGAATAATTTTCATTGTTCTTTCGAGTGTTCAAGCCATCGACGTTTGACTGTATTAAGACTTGATTAGTACATCTAATCCAAAATATTTACAATAACTTACCTGATAATACTTCTATACTAGTCACTAACACAGGATCTTCATTGGGCATCCATGTAAATTTTAATTGTCCTGTTTGTAATTTATCTTGTAACATCATGGCCATCTGTAAATTAAAATGATCAATTTTATACTGTCCTGTTCACAATTTATCTTGTAATTCATTTGATACTAATACAACAATGCAAATTTTGACTCTCCTCTTTAATATATCTTGTAACATCATGGCTATATGTAACAAGGATATGTGATTTCTGAGAAAAACGTGACAGAAATTTTCAAGACATGAAAAATATTCTAAGTTTAGTCAAACAGGAAGTGGGCATGCAAGAGATTCAAAACTCTATTACACGGTATAGGTCCCCATACTGATACTCCATGCTAAATTACAGGATGATGGGAATTGTGGTTCCTGATTAAATGATGTGGCAAAATTTTTTGTGACACCAATTGGCAAAACTATTCTAATTTCCATCAAACAGGAAGTGGGCATGCAAGAGATACCAAACTTAATTACACCATATAGGTCTGTATACTGATACTCCATACTGAATTGTAGAAAGCTGGGATCTGTGGTTCCTGAGAAAAATGTGACAGAAATTCATGATGCAAAAAATATTCTTAGTCCGTCAAACAGGAAGTGGGCATGCGAGAGATCCAAAACTCTGTAAAACAGTATAGGTCCCCATACTGATACTCCATGCCAAATTGCAGAAAGCTTGGATACAAAGTTTCTGAGAAAAATGTGACAGAAATTTTTGTGACGCTGACACGGACACTGTCCACAACGACGACGAAGCAAGACGATGGATAGTGATCCCTATATGTCGCCACTGCATGAAGGCAGGCAACACAATTACAAATAAGATTAAAATAGAAAAGCCAATATCCGCTAAGGACAGAGCTAAGCAAGAGGGAGATATTCCTTAGTTTAAAAAATATGATTTACCTGATTAATGGTTATGCCCCCAGAATATGACGGTAAAATTGTGACGTCTGCCAGTGTTGGTTTTTGTTGTGGTATAAATACATTCATTCTACTTCTTTCCACATATAGAAGCTATAAATAAAATATAAAACATGAACTTATTGTTAAACTTTACAATTGTTTGGTGACAAATATTGATTAGACAACTTTAATAAAGTATATCTCTCTCATATACAATAAAGTTGAGGAATTTGACTGTTAATTTTGAAGGCAAATACAATACCGGGGTAGTTATGTTTTTCAGTTGATACAAATCATCAAAGGTCATCAAATAGGTCAAAATTTCCTGTAAACAAAAATCTGAATCAAACACATAGGGCAAAATGTCTGGTAAGCAAAAATCTACATTAAACACCTTGTTCAAAATGTCTGGTAAGCAAAAATCTACATCAAACACCTTGGTCAAAATGTCAGATAAACAAAAAGTCGGCATCAATAACATTTTTTATATTCTGTGTAAAGGGTTTCATAAAACATGTTATGTACAAATTGCTATTTAATTTTCATTCTCCTTTCTTAAGTTTTTATAAGTTCTATTAGTAATGAGATACATAGAAGACACAGTGAATAGTGTTACAGTTTAAACTAGAAAGACTATGAGCTAATATATACCCCGATCCCCCATTTGATCCCAGAAATAAAATATCCAGAAAAAAAAGAAATAAATCAAATCAAATCTTTAAATAGATGGAGCACAATAATGGCAATATGCACTAAACATTCTGTGAAAATTTCGGCGAATTTCATAAAATGGTCTAGGATGAGTTGAAGTAACAAAGTGTATACCCATATGGCAGACACCATGATCACTATATACTGCCGCTAAAGTAAGGGGTATGTAAATTCAGAAGTGCATATATAAAACCAATAAAAATATCAGATGAACACAATAAGTTTTACCTCTGCTAAATTCATACAGACAATACTGGCAAATGAAAGTCTCCATAGTAAAGACTGTGTGTTGAAATGGTCAATATTACTGGAAAACATCAGACGTAATGTTGTAACATTTTCTGAAAAAAGAAGTGAGAAAGTATTGATAAAATAGATGTGGTATAACAAGGAAAATAACAGCATTAAGGACCTATAAAAGTGCTGCTTATATAGTCAATAGTTTATTGAAGCACTTTTGACAGAATGGCTGATTAAAAGTAAAGTTTTCAAATAAACGCTTGTTAGGTTGCAAAGATGGGTAAGAAGAATACTGACTACCATGGAATACTGACTGCCATTTTTCAAATATCTTGGTCTCTTTTTAGTTCTTCCTAAAAGGCATCACAATGAGTGAGATTTGTTTATCTTTTGTGAGTTAATAATATTCGAAAAAAATTTTGTTGACAACTAAAAAGAGGTCGAAATTAAGCAAGTCCTGGCATGACTTAAATGTCACCCAATAATGCTTTTGTGAATGAGCAAATAAGTTTTTTAATTTGAGGGACAAAACTGCTAACTATACAATGTGGGTTTGACTGGTTGATGAAGATGAATAAGATGTACATTATTGAAATTCCTTATTGAATAGGAATGTTGGAATTATTGAAAAGGAAAGTTTTAATAATAAATTCCATAATGCCCTTACTTCAATTAATAACTAGTTTCTTTTTGTATATTTGATATCTTTTAAGACATGTAATTGGTGGGAGAAAGTTTTCAGTTCATGAAGGATTTTACTTACTATGTACTTGTAGAATGTAATGTTTTTTTATAGAACTAACGGAGTTGACAGCCTCTACACTGATGTTGTATTTACTGACACTGTTGTATGTATGTGATACTGTCTTACTCCATGTCAAATAAGGCTTGGTTCCATTTGCCTGAAACTATATAAAGTAAAAGTAATAATGTTGTAGAGTGTCAAGTCTGAAACTATATAAAAATAAAGATCTTATAGAGTGTCAATATTGAAGCTATATAAAATTATGATCAGAATGTGAAGTGCCATTTGTCTGAAACTATATATAGTAATGATCTTATAGTGTCAAGTCTAAAACTATATAAAAGTAATGAATAAAATACATGTAGATTGTTCTTGCCATATAAGGTGACATTCAAATAAACAGTATGTTCATTGGCTGAATTTATAAAGGAATTTTAGAAACATAGGAACTGTCTGGATTTCATCCTCTATTTCTGCAGCAATCTTTTTTTTTACATTTCTGCTATATAAATGTTTGTTTATGTTACATTTTTATGTTCCCTGAATAAGTCTGAAATACTGCTCACATAAAATTACACACTACAAAGTCTTGATACATCAGAATCTATAAATCTCACTGGAATATTTTTACCTTCTTGACAATTAAGGAGGCTCACTCCTGATGTTGTTTATATCAAGGATTTCTTGAAACCTATTTTAATTTACTAAGCATTGTGGACTAAATGAAATGGTAAAAATAAAAAATCTAAATGGCACCAGGGTGCACAAGTCGAGTTGCAATTTCAAATATTATGTGACCAAGTTAATTTGAGGACCCATATATTTCTGAAATTGACTATTTATTATCTTTCCTACCTAATATCAAAAATTCTAAGAATTCAAGAAGGTCTATTTTCTAGTTTCATGTCTTGACATTTCAATATATAAATCTATTTTCCATCACTGTGGCCTTCACTGACCTTGACCTTTGACCTACTTTCTCCAAAATTGATGGGTTCCTCCCCTCCTGGTTTCCAACAATATATCAGTTTCATTTCAACTGGATGTTAACTTTTTGAGTTATCATTCAGAAACCAAATTTTTCTGAAATTTTCAGTCTATTTTTGGTCACTGTGACCTTGACCTTTGACATACTTTTTCCAAAATCAATAGGGTTCCTCCCCTCCTAGTACCCAACAATATATCCAAGTTTCATTTCAATTGGATGTAAACTTTTTGAGTTATCATCCGGAAACTAAATTTTTCTGAAATTTTCAGTCAGTGTGACCTTGACCTTTGACCTACTTTCTCCAAAATCATTAGTGTTCCTCTTCTTCTGGTATCCAACCACGTATCTACGTTTCATTTCAATTGGTCGTAAACTTTTTTTATGTATCATCCAGAAACCAAATTTTTCTGAAATTTTGAGTCTATTTTCGCTCATTGTGACCTTGTTCTTTGACCTACTTTCTCCAAAATCAATAGGGTTTCTCCCCTCCAAGTATCAAACAACATATCCAAGTTTCATTTCAACTGGATGTAAACTTTATGAGTTATCATCCGGAAACCAAATTTTTCTGAAATTTTCAATCTATTTCTGGTCACCGTGACCTTGACCTTTGACCTACTTTCTCCAAAATCAATAGGGTTCCTCCCCTCCTAGTACCCAACAATATATCCAAGTGTCATTTCAAATTGATGTAAACTTTTTGAGTTATCATCCGAAAACCAATGTTTGACGCCCGCCGGCTCGCCCGCCTCCAACACCAAACCTATAGCCGAGTTCAACTTTGTTGCAACTCGGCTAAAAAGAAATATATAGTTCTGTGTGCTTTTAACTGAGATTCAAGACATTAAAAATTTGGCAGAAATGGATTTTTCTGGATTTTCCCTTGATTTAACATTTGGACTATTTTTTGTCTGGAAGCTAGGAAGTTATATCAAGAATTTTATGAAAACTTGTAAGGTGTCTTTATTTGATCTAGAGAAGACATTCAAGAAATAAAAGGTTGGGGTCCATGTGCAAAATTCTTTAAGCCGAAAACCAGAGGAGTTCCGAAATCTGGCACAAATTCAAAAATGTGACGAGTGAGCCACCTTAAATTACTTGTAAGAGTACAAATTTAAAATTTTAAAAAATCACAATAAATACTGTAAAATCTTAATCTGGAACCATACTTTTGATTATAACCTATGGATTCTATTAAGATATACAATACCTTATCACCAAAGTTCCACACATAGTGTACAGTGCCAAAGTCTGGAGAATGAGTGTTACTTAGAGCATTTACAATAAGTGCTGTAGGATGGTGAATCTGGGCTCCTCTTGGAATCTGGATATTGAGATCTGTTATTTCATCTAAAATGCCAAACATCACCTCTATTGAAATCTACTTATTACTTAAATATATATGAAGTGCTATACAGTAAATGAAGCAATGGGTCACAGAATAAATAGATGGAATACTTTGTTATTTTTTTGTGCTAAAAATACACTGTATTGACAATAAATTTATGCAGACTTAAACTTCTAATGAAAATCTTTCTCAGTCATACAAAAAAAAAATTGTAAAAATAGTAATGGTGGATTACATGATACCCCGCCATGTTTCACAAAATTTCGAAGTATCAAGGGGCATAACTCCAGAACCCCTCGGACCTCTGAACCCATATTCGAACTCGACCTGAGTTTTGAGGTGAACAAGCTACATACCAAGTTTGAAGACTGTATGTTATTCCGTTCAAAAGTTATCAGTCGGAAACCTTTGGGGGATGGACAGACGGACAGACTGACAGACGGATGGACAGACGGACGGACGGACGAACACACGACTGAGGGTATCACATAATACCACGCCACTACGTGTGGAGGGATATAAAGAGCTAAGCAACGTTCTAAGCTATTGCCAAAAAATGTACTTGACAAGATAAAAATTCTTTGAGAGTTGATAAGTTATGATAAGGTACAGTAGTCCCTCTCTTGAGAGGCCTCCCCTACTGCTATGAGAAACTGGCCTTTCAAATGAGGTGGCCTTCCATGAGAGGATCGTCTCAGACCATTCCCAATATGAAGGTTCTTGAGATTACAAGCCTTTAGTCCATGGGCTGGAATAACCCCCCGTGCACCCCCCCCCCCCCCACTTCTGAACCCCACCCATTTTTTTAAGTCCGCATACATCCCCTCTTCAAGATAACACATGTTAACACGAGCATAACCTGCACGCACTTGTGGAATTTGGCCCATTTTTAGACAAACCTACCGAAATTTTGGAAAATTTCGTTTTTCGTTAAAGTTTTTCTTTCAGTTGCTTCAAAATGTTAACAAAATGCCTTCAAGTTATAAAAACGAGGTATCAAAGGATTGCTTATTATATGAGCTTCACAAAGAACCCAAGTTTTTCAGATTTCTATGCCAAATACGTTCCATAGTGCAATTAAACATACCCCTACCCCAATGAAATATTGACGAAAAAACTGATATTTTCATTGAAATTGCGTAAGTTTGATGGTCTAGAGAACCCGAAGTGCATCTCAATTCCCGATTCTGAAAATTGTTTTTGGCTTTTCAATCTATTTTCTTCAATATAAAAAAGGTTAAGACAATGTTAACATATTTTAAATGACCAAAATTTTATTTTCAAATATACCAAATACAGGGACCTTTGAATAATTACGTTTTTTAATAAGTTTTGTCTTTCTTTTGCCTAATATTATTTTTTAGTAAACAAATATCATTTAAAAAAGATATTAAATGAAAGCTTATTATATTAGCTTTACAACCATAACAAATAATGGCCGTTTTTAGGTAATATATACATCATATATCAATAAAACTTACCCCTACCCAACAAATTTACTCTAAAATTGTCAATTTTTTGTCTATTTTCGAATAAAAATTACCCGAAGACGCAAAATGTGTGTTGTATAGGACAATGTTGCATAAATTATATTATGATTTTATATTTTAACAGCCATTTGTTGACTTAAACTCAATATTTTGCCCGAAATTGGTGAAAAATGGGAATTTTCAACATTTTAGAATTGTACAAAGTCCACTGCTATATTGTTATATATGCCAAATCTGGAGGATATTTCTGCAACTATGCCAATTAATTGTACCAAGCGACACATTTGCTTAGAAAAACAAGGAGTGTTAAATGTGACTCTGATTACAGAAAATCTTACCCCTACCCAAACAAATTTTCCCTGAAATTGTCAATTTTTTGTCTATGTTCACATAAAAATAACCAGAAAACGCAAAACATGTGTTGTATATGACATTAATGCATGAATTACATCAGAATGTGGTATTTCAACGGCCATTGGTCGACTACAACTCAATATTTCTCCCCAAATTGATGAAAAATGGGAATTTTCAACATTTCAGATTTGTCTGTATTTCATCGTTAAATCGCAATATATGTCAAATGTGTAGAATATATCTGCAGATATGCCATTTAATTGTCCTAGGCAATACATAAATTGTCTTTAAACATTGTTTAGAAAAACATGGAGTATTATATGTGACTCTAAATACCGAAAATCTTACCCTTACCCCAACAAATTTTCCCTGAAATTGGTGGTTTTTGGTCTATGTTCGCATAACAATAACCAGAACATGCAAAATGTCTGTTGTATATGACAATGTTGCATCAATTACATCATGATTTGGCACTTTGACAGCCATTGGTCGACTACAACTCAATATTTCTCACAAAATTGATGAAAAATGGGAATTTTCAACATTTCAGATTTGTCCATAGTTAACTGTTAAATCGCAATATGTATCAAATCTATAGAATATATCTGCAGATATGCCAATTAATTGTTCTAAGCGATACATTAGATGTCTTAAAACATTGTTTAGAAAAACAAGGGGTGTTGAATGGGACTCTAGATACCAAAAATCTTACCCCTACCCCAACACATTTCCCCAAAAATTGTCAATATTTTTTCTATGTTGGGATAAAAATAACCACCACACGCAAATTCTGCATTGCATATAACGAAGTTGCATGAATACTCTCATGATTTGGGATTTCTAATCCCAGTTGTCAGCTTAAACTCAATATTTTGACCAAAATTGATAACAAGAGTAGTCAGAAGACGACATAGCTCGCCGGGGATTCCAGTAACCTCAATGCACAATAAATTCGAAAGTAATAGAAAGCTTTCTTCATAGGAAAGTTACATATCAAATATAAACACCCTATCATTAAACAACTTAATTCTAGAAGCAAAGTTAAAAGTTTTTAAAAAATTGCCCTCAGGGCAAGGTCAAGGTCACAATGTCTACAAATCTGGTATCACAAGAAAGCTCTTACAATAAAGAAGTTACATACAAAATATAAACACCCTACCACTAAGGGCCAACCTTCTAGAGGAAAGGTTTAATTTTTTTTAACAAATTGCCCTCAGGGTAAGGTCAAGGTCAAAATGTCTACAAGTATGGTACCAGAAGAAAGCCCTCGTCATCAGGAAGTTGTATACCAAATTTGAACACCCTCCACTAAAAGCCTACCTTCTAAAGGCAAGGTTATTTTTTTTTTAAATTGCCCTAAGGGCAAGGTCAAGGTCAAAATGTCTACAAATATGGTACAACTAGAAAGGTCTCATCATAAGGAAGTAACATACCAAATATGAACACCCTACCACTAAAAGCCTACCTTCTAGAAGCAAGGTTAAAGTTTTTCAAAAATTTGCCCTTAGGGCAAGGTCAAGGTCAAAATGTCTACAAATATGGTACTACAAGAAAGCTCTCATGATAAGGAAGTTACATACCAAATATGAACACCCTACCTTCTAGAGGCAAGGTTAAAGTTTTTTTTTAAAAATTGCCCTAAGGGCATGGTCAAGGTCAAAATGTCTACAAATATGGTACCATTAGAAAGGTCTCATCATAAGGAAGATACATACCCAATATGAATACCCTACCACTAAAAGCTTACCTTCTAGAAGCAAGGTTAAAGTTTTTTAAAAATTGCCCTAAGGACAAGGTCAAGGTCAAAATGTCTACAAATATGGTACCACAAGAAAGCTCTCATCATAAGGAAGTTACACACCAAATATGAACACCCTATCATGAAAAGCCTACCTTCTAGAGGAAAGGTTTAAGTTTTTTAAAAATTACCCTAAGGGCAAGGTCAAGGTCAAAATGTCTACAAGTATGGTACCAAAAGAAAGCTCTCATCACAAGGATGTCATATACCAAATATCAACATCCTAGTTCTTCAGGTCTCCATTCCACAGGCCAGGTTAAAGTTTTACTGACGCCGCCGATGCCGGGGTGATGACAATAGCTCTCCGGACATTCGTCCCGACGAGCTAAAAAATGGAAATTTTTAGCATTTCAGATTTATCCAAAATTCACTTTTAAATCGTTATATGTGGCAAATCTGGAGATTTTATCTGCAGATATGCCCATTAATTGTCTTAACCGATACATATGTTATTTAAAAACACTGTTTAGGAAAATAAGGAGTGTTCAATTTGTCTCTAAATACTAAAAATCTTACCCCTAACCCAACAAAATTAAACTTAAAAATCTCCAAAATATGACCGTCTGTACATATATATGTACAAAGCATACTAATGTTTTACTTTCTTTGCAAAAATGCATTTGATACATCATAATATGTAATTTTGACCCCAAAATATGGGTAAAATTTAATATTTTGGACGATTATTGTGAAAAATGGGAATTTTCAGTATTTCAGAATTTTCTGAAATTCAAAGTTAAATCGCGAAATAACTGCCCATAAACCGGGTGCATGATCTTATTTTTGATAAATGGGAGGCTCTGTGTGTTTTGGTGTTTGAAAATGATATGTCATTGGACCTTTATACAATGTTAAAAGCTTTTCAAGCTGAATAAAATGAAATAAATTGTGTTGAATATGTGTGGTAAGGGGTAATATGTTTGTAATTTATGAGACTGTAGTTGGTCTAAAAGGCTTAAAAGCATACTTTCTAATTGCTTAGATATGATTAAACGATATTTAATCAACATTTTCATGTTATATATCAATTTCATGAAGTATTTGCATCTCAAAGTCAAAACAGCAGAAATTCTGAAAAACGGAAAATTCCCATTTTTCATACAATTTCGGACAGAAGAGTCGAAATCAGACCTTTTTAAAAGTTTTAATCTACTTAAATGGTCTTCTGCATGTCAGATGTAGTGAAAAACACGCTAGAATTCCCATTGAACATTATCTTTTTATCATTTAGAGCATGAATATTTCAAATTTTCTCTTAATTTTTAGGGGGAGGGGTGCTAATTTTTACGACCCTTAAGTCAAAATGTCGAAATTGTGAAAAATCTAAAATTCCCAAAAATTCCATTTTTCAAAAATTTTATAACGAAAATCAAAATTTTTTGGACTTTAATGGTTTTATTTTCCAAAATTGTATCACAACTGATAAGTTAGGCATAAAAACTGGATCAAATGACGAGGGTTGTTTATCTGAAAGGAATTGACAGCCTAAAATCGACATTTTCGCAATTTTTTGCAGGGGTAGGGGTAGATTTTTTGTATCCCCAGATCCTAAAATTGGCGTAAAGTACCCAAACTTGTGTTCATTGTAAAGCATATTAAATTAGCCTTAATTCGATACCAAATTTCAGTACATATTATTTATCTGTAAAAAGTTGTGGAGCTTAAAAGATGAAACTTATGTTAAAACGAAACAAGAGCTGTCGCCGAATGGCAGCCAAAGATACCCCCCACTCATTGAACCCTGAATCGATATGGTAAGTGCAAAATTAATTTGGTGTGGACACAATACAGGTGCGGACACAGTACAAGTGTGGACACGATGATATAATCTTCAAGAAAAAACTTTTCACAAGGGTTCCAATGAAAACACTCTGTCTAAATCAGACAAATATAAAATTCACCCTTTTCAGCCTATTTGACATTTTACACATCTAAATATAGTGTTCATCCTTTGTCTAAAGTTTCATCAAAATCCTTCAAGTGGATTAAGAGGAGTTGTGCGTAAGAGGTAATCCATACATAGGGAATCAAGGAAAACTCAAAGTTAAATTATCTCCCCTTCCTGGTTTCTGACAATAATTATATTCCTTCATGCACATCTCCATATAGTGTTCTTACTTTGTGTAAAGTTTCATTAAATTCTTTCAAGTGGTTTAAGAGGAGTTGCGCTTACGAGGTAACCCATACATGGGGAATCAACAAAAAGTCGAAGTTCAATTATCTCCCCTTTCTGGTTTTGAGCAATAATAATATTTCTTCATGCACATCTCCATATAATTATCTCCCCTTCCTGGTTTCTGACAATAATTATATTACTTCATGCACATCTCCATATAGTGTCCTTCCTTTGTGTAAAGTTTCATCAAAATCCTTCAAGTGGTTTAAGAGGAGTTGCACTTACGAGAAGTGTGGACAGACGGACAGACGGATGGACAGACGGACAGACAGACAGGGTGATTCCTATAAAGCCCCCCAAACTTTGTTTGCGGGGGGTATAAATACAATAATTTTTCAGGTGTACTATAAAAGTGGCCCTATACTGTCTATGCCTGCAGGTTATGTTCGTGTTAACATGTTTTATTTTGAAGAGGGGACATATCAGGATTGAAAAAAACCAGTCTGGTTCAGAAGTGGGGGGTGCATGGAAAGTGTTTCCAGCCCACGGACTACTATTTTCCTCTCTGTATGCTAGGAAAAGTATTTAAGCATAAATTCACTTTGACAATTTCTATATTGAATATATAGAAAAGTTACAATTTTGTGAAATAAGGTAAAAATTTTGAAAAAAAATGCAAAAATCATATTTTGTATCTTTGACATCTTATTTGTTCTTTAAATCGTGTTCAAATTAATTTTTTCAGTAAATTTATAGCAGTTATTGTCACTATAGCTTCAAAGAAAAAATTAAATTTTTGATTATTTGAACACAGAATTTAAAGGGAAATACCCCATATCTCAAAACGGTATTAAAAAAAAACAAAAAACAAAAATAAACATGAATTTTCTTGATCTGATGATGTTTTCTCAATTATCAAAACATATTTATGGAAAGAAGTAAGATATTAACAGCTTAATTGGGCCATTTAGTAGTACAGGTAACCTATGTAATTTATGAATGAGTTAATTGACAGGTAAACATCACCAATGTTTATTTAACAAATCCGTTAATTTGTCAAAAAGAAGTGATAAAGCTAATCAACTTTGGGGACCAGAAAAGGACAGAAAGACATCTGCAAGATATAATTGTTAACATTTTTCACAAAAATGTGTTTTTGAAAACTTATTATATGTGACCTAAAGAACAAAGGTCACTTCCAGGTCAAATTTTCAACAACTTCCGGTTTGATTGCAATTTGTAAACAGCGAGTGTTTGGCCGTTTATACGAGGTAAAAAGAGTCATTTAGACAAGAAAAGGGCGGCCGCTGGACGCGTCAGGCGGGTGGCCGTCTATATGGGGTCATTTTGTACATAAAAATGTTAATGCAAAGGAAATATGGCCGGATAAACCGGGTGGCCCCCCAAACGAGGGGCCGTTAAGTAGAGGGACCACTGTAATCGAAAAAAAATTTTATTCTCCATTCATTCATTCTATAATTTTTATTACATTTAAAATTGATTACATTTGGGTGATTATCTGCTTCAAGGTCATCCAAGCAATGATTTATAGTATTCATATAGTGCCTCTTCATCGTCTACAATGCATGTAACATAAAATGGCTACTGTCACTAAAAGGGAGGTAATAAAAAAGTTTTGTTCTACACAAAGCAGTCATACCTGCCAACTTTTGAAAATGATCATGGGGTTTTGATGCATGAGATAGCTTCAAGCAAATGATAAAGCCTAGAAGGGTGCTTCAAATCCACTTTCCTGTTGTTTTTTAACTCCTTCATGACTTAACAGTCATCATGCAATAAAATATTGAATGGTTTGTTTAGCAAGAAAGAAATCTTTGCTCTCAGAAAATTTCAAATTCAATGCTCTAATGGGGGAAACCCCCATAAACAAGGATAGTTGGCAGGTATGAGAAGATACAGATATCAAATAAAACAAAGAGAAGAAAAAGAAACATGTTTAAACAAAATAAAAATAAAGATACACACCTTCTACTGTGATAATTATTGAACTAGAAGTCACACCAACACTATTTTTAGCAATAACCTGAACTTTGTAGGTTCCAGCTTTCTTGTATAGGTAAGATTTATTCTTGGTTTTATCTAATCCAAAATCTATTGTTGGTAAACCATTGTCGCCAAAATCCCAAGTGTATATTGTACTATGTGTTGAACCCTAAAAAATGATTTTCTCTTAAATAATATAATGTTCAAACCTAATAAATTAATAAAATAAGATTCATGTATTTGAAAAATCAAGAAATTAAAACGATTTGAGTAGCATGAAAATTTTACAGAAGTTCAGACATCAGAGAAGTATCCCATACGTAAATGTGAGGCACATAACGATAGGACAAGCATTTTTATCTGAAATACTAGTTTACGTGTAAAAGATTAAGTTTGATTTATTAACATTCTTAACTTAAACAATGTCACATTTTACCTTTTCTTGTAATAATTTAAATACTGCTGTTTCTCCTGATTTCAGTACATCTTGATCTATTTGTAGAGATAAGCCCTCTGGACGATAGACAGGACAGCTTATATTTAATGTTTTATATTTCCCAGCATGCTCTACTCCTCCAATACATTTGTTTGATGCAATTTTCCTATATCTAGAATTATGTATAAAAATAATTTAAGTTTTCAAACAATAAATCTTGAATTAAGATAAATGAACTATTTTTTAGCATATTTTTGAAAATTACAAAACAAGTAACTTTCTTTTTGTAGATATAAAGGAGTAGGTGCAGTAAGGGCATTATTTGGCCTCAAAAAATAAGATTGCTTAAAAATTCACAATTTTTTTTGTTGAGATGTTCTTTGGATATGGGTTAACAGTTAACAGAAAGATTACTCAAGTACTGATGTACAATTACAGAGTTTTTCAGTGTAGAAAATTATTGCACCCTGTCCTTTTCTGGTTTAGCAGTTATCTGATTATAGATATAAAAGAACAAAAGTTGTCAGAAGACAACATAGCTCACCAGGGATTAGAACTCAGTGACCTCAATGCACAATAAATTTGAAATAATACATTATACAGTACTTGTATTGTTTTTACAATTCTTAAATGTGATATAAGGAAGTCACATGCTAAATAAGAACTCCCTTCCACTAAGGCCAGTGTTTTTTTATTACTTGGTTTACGGATTTTTTCATGAAAAATGTTGGATGGGTGGTGGTAAAAAAAAAAAAAAAAAAATCCAGATCTTCATCAGACCTAGTGAAAATTTTGTTGAAAATTTATTTTAGAATATAAGCTCAACTTGAAATACCCACACTATATGTAAGTCAGATAATTGTCCCTATTTAAATTGTTTCACTTTCATGGGTGAAAGTGCTATATATTGGAATGTCCACACTTATCTAGATATATAAGAAAATGAATATCAGGACTTTCCAGTCACTGCTAGTATATGATCCTAATTGACTGTTGCGGTTTACTTTTCAGAAAGATATTTTTTTGTATTATCAGTGTTGAACAATCGGAAAAAAATTATTAGTCTATCATTGGAAATAATCGGACAGCCATAAATAAATTTCAAAATGAATACCGAAGCAAGAGCCAATAAGGGCTACGCCGAGCGCAGCATGATACGACCCCAGCATGTCGATCACTGAAATTTGAACAAGTGTAATATAAAGTGAATGTGGACACATTAACTAGATGGACACAATAAGGAGATTGATTGACATAGTAATCAACTGGACACAAACTAGGGAACAAAGAAATTAGCTCTTTTGATCCCTGAAAGCTCAGAATCTGTAGGAGATATGCTAAATCTGTTGAAGTACTACTGACAGCTTACAACAAAAGGAATCCAAAGAAAAAAATCCCATTGAAATACGATCAGAAATAAAGATTTTACATATATGTGAAAATTGCAATTTTGACCCCTTTGACCCTTTACAGCTCAGAAACAGTAATAGATACGAAAAATCCATTGACATAATGCTGAAAGCTTAAGACAAGAGGAATGTAAAGGAAAAAATTCCATCGAAATCCAATGAAAAATAAAAATTTCACGTAATCTGCACATTTGCAATTTTGTACCAGTTTGGCCCCTCATAGCTCCAAAAGGAAACATGTTATCAAAAATCTGATAGTCAGGCGCCAATATTAATTTTTCATAAGGAATCCATTGAAAAAAACTGCAGCAAAATCGGACCAGAAATAAAAAAATAATTTTTTTTGTGATTTGCCCCTTTTGGGCCCCATTTTTCTCATGAACAGTACATGGGACCTGCAATCCGTTGACATACCTCTGATTGGAAATTTCCTTAGGAGCACCTTGAAAGAAACTCCATCAAAATCTGATGAAGAATAAAAATTCTACAGCCAATTATGTGAAAACACTCAATTTTGCCCTTTTTGGCCCCTTTTTTAAAAACGGGAGGGGCCACGACATCCAAAGCCATTCAAGTTCTTTCTTTTGTGCAAAGGAACATTGTGTTAAAATTTCATAAGGATTGATCCACTGGAACTTAAGTTATTGACCAAAAACAAAAGTGTCTACAGACGATGACGACAACGACGCGGACGACGACGACAACGACGACAGCACCATACCATTATACGACCACAAATTTTTTGCGGTCGTATAAAAATCGTATATCCAGAATGGATTAATAATCGATTATAATAAGAATGTTATTTAAAGTGCTGCTTTATCAAATATCAAAATAAGTTTTATCTGAAAAATTGTTCTTCATTTTGATTTACAATTTTCCCTATGTATGTTACGAGTGAGTTTACTGAAATTTGAATTTTATCCCTATTAGTCAATATATATGTTTTGTTCAGACATGAGAGGACTGTCGTCCCATCCCCTCATTTTCTTTTATTCAAACAAGCTAGGCAGGAGACGACATTACGCCAGTGATGACCATAGTAATAGACTGACAGACAGTGGCTTGTCCAGGTCGCCTGCTGCGTGATTCAGATGTGGTATTTCTCTTATGCATAGCATTGGGCTTTGTCAAATACTAATTAAGTACCACTTTTATTCAACAAATTCCAATATTCAGATTTCAAACAATTTGCATTACAGTAGTTGATATAAAACATTTTTCAAATGGACAGTCTTGGAAGTACAGAACTTCCTACTTTTTTTTTTATCTTTACAGAACTTCCTACTTTGGGTTATCATATAGCTCAACAAAAATAGGCATTCAAAGACCATTGTATCTATAAATTATTCTAATTAATGAAAATATATACTTTTTAACTAGATAAAGTATGAAAATAAAAATAATGTTCACAAAAATATAATAGTTATTGGTCAATTTTAAAAACACAGAATTTAAAGAAAGATAACTCTAAAAAGCTATAACTGTACTACACTAGTAATCCATCTCACTTCTCAATAGTAATTGATATCTTATAAAATAGAATCTATTTTTGTGCTTTTATTCCATCTTATCACTTTTGTATCATAAATAAATATTGGTTCCTTGTGGTGCGATGTGTTGTTCGTGAGAAATTTGCGGTATTCAGACATACCGATTAACCGGAAGTTTACTGTTTCCCTTGAACAGTAACACGAGTTTCGCATGAATTTTGTCATTTCTCGTAAATATTCTGATGAATAAAGCTAGCGGTTGTGGAACCAACATATCAGGAGTATTTGTTGCGATGTCGGCGATTATAAATTATTGTTAATCATTGTTATTGCTCAATATTGATACCGATGGATGACAATTTGGATACGGGTCCCGTGCATGCTGTTTTGATCGGTTTAGTCTTTACATTCCAAAAAGACATTAACTACCAACATTTTTATACCCTTAATTATTATTTTTTTTAGTTTTAACTCGCAAATTTCGCTCTGTGGGAATATGGAAAATAAAAAATATGAAAAATCAAAATTTTATTTTTTTTCCAAATCTGAAAAAATCGGGACGGCGGATCCGTAAACCAAGTAATAAAAAAACAATGGCCTAAAGGAATAAGTTCTATAAGCAGGGTTCAACTTTTGTTTAAATTGCCATCAATGCAATGTCAAGGTCAAAATGTCTTAACTATGGTACTGCAAGAAAGCTTTCTTCATAGGGAAGTCACATACCAAATATAAACACCCTATCACTAAACTACTAACTTCTAAAAGAAAAGGGGGCCTGGGTGGCCGAGTGGTTAAGGTAGTTCTACTATCTATACAACCACTGTAGTCTATCACCACTGTGGTGTGAGTTCGTGCCCCACATTGTATATTACAAAAAGGGTGCACTCGATTTAAAATTGTAAGTGATAAGGTACGTCAGTTACCTGCCCAAGGACGGTGGTTCTCTCAGGGCACTCTGGCTTCCTCTACCACTAACACTGTCCATCATGAGATGGCTGAAATACTGTTGACAGTGACGTTGAACCCCATATCAATCAATCAATCAATCTAAAAGTAAGGTTAAAGTTTTTTTTTTAAAATTGCCCTCAGGGCAAGGTCAAGGTCAAAATGTCTAATAATATGGTGCCGCCAGAACGCTATCATCATAACAAAGTCACATAGCAACTATGAACATCCAACCGCTAAATGTCTACCTTCTAGAGGCAAGGTTAAAGTTTTTAAAAATTGCCCAAAGGGCAATGTCAAAGTCATAATGTCTACAAATACGGTACCAATAGAAAGCTCTCACCTTGATCAAGTTACATAACAAATATGAACACCCTACCACTAAACGTCTAACCTCTGAAAGCAAGGTTAAAGGTTTTTTTCTTTTTTTAAATTGCCCTCAAGGCATGGTCAAAATGTCTACCAATATAGTACCAGTAAAAAGCTCCCATCTTAAGGAAGCTACATACCAAATATGAACACCCTACCACTAAAAGCCTACATTCTTGAGGCAAGATTAAAGGTTTTAAAAATTGCTCTCAGGACAAGGTCAAGGTCAAAATGTCTGACAGATACAGTTCTGCTAGAAAGCTCTCATCCTAAGGAAGTTAAATTCCAAATATGAACACCCTACCACTTAAAGCTTACCTTCTAGAGGAAAGGTTATAAAATTTTTAAAAATTGCCCTAAGGGCAAGGTCAAGGTCAAAATGTCTACAGGTATGGTACCACAAGAAAGCTCTCATCACAAGGAAGTCACAATCCTAGCACTAAGGTCTCCATTCCAAATGCAAAGGTTTAAATTTTTGCTGATGCTGTAGCCAATGCTGGGGATTTGACAATAGCTCTCCGGACATTCTCCAGGCAAGCTAAAAACAAACATGAAAAATGAAATGGTACATTACTTGATACCCATCAAAGTTTTTTGCGTAACTTAGAAGTTTCAAGGGGTATAACTCCAGTACAGGTTTTCACCTCTGAACCAAATTTTAAAACTGGCCCAAGCTATGAGGTCAACAACTTACATACCAAGTTTGATGATGGTATGTAGTTTTGTTTATAAGTTATTGGTAAGAAACCTTTGTGGAATGGGTGGGGAAACCTTTGGAGAAGGCGCAAACATATGGCTGAGGGTATTGCATATTATACCTCGTTCTGTTTGTGGCATGGCCTGAAAAATTGAATTCTTCATTTAGGGGGGGGGGATAAATCTTTGAATTGAATACTTGCCCTTGACTTTTGCTGTAGGTTTCTCCCTCTATACAATGGTGAGTTATTTTTGAGTTGTCATACCATGAAGCCTGCTGACAAACATGTCTATTGATATCCTCTGGTTCATATCCATAATCACTGAATAAAATTTAATACTTGTTATTATTTGCAGTATTCCTAATTTATGTACTTTTCTTTTATGAACACAGATATGAAAGCTTGATAAAGATTCAACATAACAACATATGCAATTTTTTGTTTTCCCTCCTGTGCAACTATTGTATTAATTAAACATTTTGAAATAACATTTAAAATGATAAATGCAAAAGGATGATATTAAAATTTCTTTCTTTCTTTTGAAGTTCATAAATTCTTTTCATAATCAGAGACAAATAAAACCAGAGATTGAAAACTCATGCCATGTTAAACACAACAAACATGGTATGTAGTCTATGCACAAACAGAACTTCTTTAAGTCCATTCATTTTTAAATTGAAAAGTGAATTGTTTTCCTTAATACTTGTATGATGTAGTTAAGGAATTTAAAATAAAATATTGAAAAAACAAAAACAATACAAAATGTATTGGCAAATAAAACAGGGACTTTAAGTGAAAATCTGAGGAGTTAAATACAACAAAGATTGTATCATGACTTATCTACTTTTTAAAATCCTCTTTTATTTCTAAGGTCACAACTTTTTATTTGTGAAAACTATTAATTAAGTAGCATATAATAGTTTTATTATGATGTTTCCATACATTTCCGAGATATTAGTGTTAATCATTCTGTAAAGTGAAACTTTTACCTAGGTCAGTGTTTTCCATTCGCCATTTAAGCTGGCTTTGCCGACCACCTTTGCCTTCGTCAAGGTGGTCGGTAAAATCGGATATTTTTCAGTTCCACACCGACGTAGTTCCGTCGTTGTTTTCATTAGACAAAATGGCGGATCCGAACAAAACAAAAAGGACAGAACAGAATCGATGTTTTCTTTCGTACAGAATGAAAAAGGAACGATACCGGATGAAATTATTCAAAGGAAAGAGAACGAACCGTTGGAGAAATTATCAAAATGGGGACCAACATTCAATTTGAATATAATGGTACTAGAAAAATGATCAAAACAGCGAGTCCGAAACCAAAGGGATGATGATAGATACCACAGGATTTCAAAAGATTTATTGCAACAAACGAATCACATTTGAGTTCCATATGCCATATGTACAAAAAGCGGTCATGGATAGAAAGCAGAAGTGTGTTTTACTCATTAAAAATAAAAAAAAATAAATGAATAAAATATGAATGGATTTAAAACTTTACTGTCAAATCTAAATAACAACAAAACAAAAATACTTTTAATTTACTTAAATATGTATCAAGTAATCAAATTTAGAGTTTTTTTATATACATTACCAAAATACAGCACGCGAATGCCGCAAATATACAAAGCCGGCTATGACAGCCGGCTATCTTCAATTTCCAAACAACCACCTTTCGTTTGGCAAAAAAGGAAAACACTGCTAGGTCGCAATGGATACGCAATTTAAGGAGAATTTGTTGAGGTATTATAGCTCTCTGGTCTAATGTATTCCATAAATCATTCATAACATAATATCATATAAATGTATTCTTACTGGTCCATAAACCTATAAAAGAGTTTATAAGACATGGAATGTGATATCAAATTCTGATGCTGGCCTAATTCAATGGTTGAACAATCCATATGCTGTTTATCCTCACCTATTAGACTACTGGTCTTATAAGAAGGGTCTCTTTTAAAGAAAATTTGCTTGAACTTTTACCTTAACCCGCCTATTAGATGATGGTCAAATGGCCATCAAAATGAAGAGTTTCCGATTAAGATGGAAGTCTTTTCTATGCCTGGGAAATGTTTGATTGGTGGAAATCACATCTGCAAAGCTCATGGGCTGAAACAGGAGATCACCAGAAATATGTCCAAGGTCAACTTACCATTCATAATCATAAGAAGTACAGAGACAGATAGATTTTGGTGTTGTACGTTTAAAATCGGGTCCATTATAGCACAATGCATTTTGTTTTCTTCTTTGATACTGTAATGTTTGTCCTAAAATACATGAGCTATTATTAACCTGTAAATAAATAAAATAAGACCAGCTTTTTACAACCATTATTCATTCAACTGACTGTTATGATCTTGTGCAAAAATAACATACAGTAAATCTGTTTTTAAGCAAATACACAATAAGGATAAAATTTGGCATACAAATTACATAACATGTTTGAAGACAGTATTTGTAGTGTTGATAACAGGTTATGATTTAAAAACTTTCAGGGAACAGACAGAAAAATATCATATAATTTCTCTCCACTTCACACTGAAGGTTATAAAACCTCAAAAGTTGAAATTTCATTTTAAATATGGCAAAGTGAAAGCAGTAAAGTACAGAATTTAGAATGTTCTGTTTGATGTTGGCTTTTTTAATTATCAGAAACTGTAAAAAAGCATTTCATTCTTTTCATAAACAATATCATCCCATCATATAACTTTCTATTCTAGATGGCAATTATTTAATGTCATATCCTATTCTAGTTGCTTCTTGTAAAATGTACACAGTGCAAAAATATTCTAATCTAGTTGCAACTTGTAAAATATACAAAGTGCAAAAAAAAAGAGGAACAAAACTTTAATCACTGAAATATATTTTGAAGTCATTTTGTACCTTTTATTATGTTCAAGACAGTCTTTCACTTGTATTCTAAGTAGTTCAATAACAGATGCAAGTTGCATTCAACCATCGCCATAAAAGTTGAACTTCACTCCTTGTTTTTTAACATTGTTTATACTGTTATTTTTATTACCTTATTTAATGGTGTCCATGTCATATAATCACTTTCGCTACATTTTGATGGAAGAATGGAAGAGAAATTCAGTTTGACCATCTGTCTGCCTGACTTATCTCCTAATCTACCAAACACACTATAAAACAAAATTTAATAATTATACTAAAATATAATATTCAAATGCAACAAATATGTAACAGATCATTTGAATGATCAAAACTGACCATCTTTTCAACTATCTGTATGTATGCTTAGGACAAGGTAGGTTCCCTGTCAAGTCTGGTTCCTTGTCCACATACCACTATGTTAAAAACAAGTAAGACGGGAAACTGTTTGCATTAAAATCACAATAACAGCACATTATTTGAATGTCTGGAAGAGTCAATCGGTAAACTGCATTTTTGATTATCAAATCTACTATTGATGCACGCAAACATTCAAATAATGTACTTTTATTGCTTAAATGTTACCAATGATATGACGTTGGAAGAGAAAAATAAAGGGCTACGCCGAGCGCAGCATGATACGACCGCAGCATGTCGACCACTGAAATTTGAACAAGTGTATTTTAAAGTGAATGTGGACACAGTATGGAGCTTGACAGTAATTTGATGGACACATTAAGAAAAATTGCAATTCTGGCCCCTTTGACCCCTTATAGCTCGGAAATGGTAATAGCTATGCTAATTCTGTTGACATACTACCAAAAGCTTACAACAAGACAAATCCATAGAATAAATCCTATCAAAATCTGATGAAAAATAAAGATTTCACACATTTCTAAAAATTGCAATTTTGGGCCCTTTGACCCCTTATAGCTTGAAAACAGTAAGAGCTTTGACAAATCCGTTGCAATATGTCTGAAAGCTGACAATAAGAGGAATCTAAAGAAAAAAAATCCCATCGAAATCTGAGGATAAATAAAAATTTTAGGTAATCAGCATATTTGCAATCTTGGCCCCGTTTTGCCCCTCATAGCTCAGAAAGGAACCAAGTTAACAAAAATCTGATGGTGCAGTGCTGGTTAATTTTTCTTAAGGAATCCATCGCAAAAAACTGCATCAAAATCGAACTAAAAATTAAAAAAACAAAATTTTTGAGATTCCCCCCTTTAGGGCCCCATTTAGCTCATGAACGGTACATGCAATGTGAAATCCGTTTTACATACTACAGATTGGAAATTTAATAAGGAGCACACTGAAAGAAACCCCATCAAAATCTGATATATAATAAATATTCTACAGCCCAATATATGAAAACACCCAATTTGGCCCTTTTTGGCCCTTTTTTCAAAAACGGGTGGGGCTACAATACCCAAAACCAATCCCAGCCTTCCCTTTGTGCCAAGGAACATTGTGTTAAAATTTCATAAGGATTGGTCAACTAGAACTCAAGTTATCGCACGGAAACGAAGTGTCCACAGACGCCGACGACTACGCAGCCGCCGACACCGACGATTACGCCGCCGCCAGTATCTGACCAATATACAACCTCAAAAATTTTCTTGCGGTCGTATAAAAAGTTGATCCTTTAAAAACTAGAAAAGTCAAATTGGTCTTTTTTTCTATTAGTTGTAAAAGATGGCAGGCCTGACAAAAGATTAAATAGATTTGACATCATAGGGTTTTCACTTACCCAGTAGTCAGTACTTCAGTGCTGACCCGAAAACCGATTTAATTCATACTTGCAATATATAAATTTTACAAAATTTTGTTTAAAACTAAGGAGTATATCTCTGATGCATAGCTCTGCCCTTTGCTGAATTTTTGCTTTTCTATTTAGATCTTTTTTGGTTATTTGTTCTCTATCAGCATTTACACGTTTTTTCGGTATATGAACTTCCAAATGTTTTATTTTGATCTGCACTGACCTGACATAAGTTGTCGAAATACATATATGCAGAAAATGAATTAACACTAACTTCTGTGTATTGATATTTATTAGAAATATCAAGCATTGTCAAAGCTTCATTACAGCAGAACCTCATAATGTAAAGGAATTTCAAACAAATTTCACTTTTCATAATACATGAATGTGGATTCTTCAAAACAGCATGTACAGTTTCTTATCATAGTCATCCAGGAAAAAGGTGATCATTTTTTAGAATGATGACCATATATGAAAACCTGAAAAATTAGGTGAAATTTCACATTTTTCACCTTTCATTGTCAGATCCCGTGAGTGAATTCTAGGGTTAGAACCCAAATCTTTTTGGGAAGATTATTTTGTGCAGAATGTAGGCAAAAAATGACATATATGGCAAAAACAGTTTAGAACCCCCATTTTTTTCTGTAACTTCCCTCTTCTTTGGAGACTGGTGTATTTTCTATAATTGTTCCTGATTTTTAACAATTTATCACCAAACTAGACGACGCAATCCAGCAACAATCCAAGTAAAGAAAATAATATACCTGACAATGAGTGTAGATATCCCTGGTTCTGTTAACACTCCATCTACATACATTTTATCTTTTGCAAATTTTTGTGTCTGCCAAGTCAGTCCTTCATCGCAGGAAAAGCTAAAAATAGATAAGAAATTTACATATCTGTATCAAACGATATTTATCCTCACAATTCAAAAATTTTAAGTATCATTTTGGACAACCAATTCTACTTAATTTTAATCAAATGCATTAAAATCAATCATCTTATATCATGAAATGCAGAAACAAATATACTCAAAATGTATTCTTTATGAAAAACAGATTTGGTGTTGTTCCATTTGCTTGATCTTGCCATTTATTTATAGGGATTTAGTCCCATGTAGATTAACTCCATATCCCTTTATTTGTTCATTTGGAACAGAAGTTTTTTTGTGCATGTTATTTTTTCTTTTGTATTTTTTTCCCATGTTTTTTTTGTATTTTCATTCTCCTTTTTTTGCAAGATATGCTATATAATATGATATCATTTAAATGTTTTTAGTGCACATAACAGTTTATATGCAGGGCACTCTTCAATAAAATCACAGTAAAAATTCAAATGTCTACAAAATACTATCCACTGAAAAAAAGGTTCAAATTTGAAGTTCATATTTAGTTGATTTTTTTTTTTGGCTTTAACTTGTATTCAGTTAAAATGATGTCACATATTTTCATAATAATTTATCTGTTTAGCACACTATTTTTTGGCAATTTTATATCTAGTTTCAAAAACAAACATGAGGTTGCACGCTTTGTCGTGCTAGGTATACCCCCACTCGTTGAATTAAATCATCCAAGCAGTAGCTGAGAAAAGTGTGACGAAAATTTTCACTATGTTCAATAAAGGGAAAAATGACAAAGTCCCGCCAAACAGGAAGTTGATATCATAAGGCGACCAAAATAGGATACGACACATTCCCCCTATATATAAAGTCAAATACCAAATTTGAAATAAATCGACCCAGCAGTTGCTGAGAGAAGTGCGACGAAAATTTTCACTATGTTCAATAAAGGGAAAAATGGCTAAGTCCTACCAAACAGGAAGTTAATTTCATAAGGCGACCAAAATGGGAGACGACGCATTCCCCCTATATATAAAGTCAAATAGCAAATTTGAAAAAAATCGGCCCAGCAGTAGCTGAGAAAAGTGCGACGAAAATTTTCACTATGTTCAATAAAGGGAAACATAGGTAATCAACGATTACAGAGTTCGCCTCGTTATGGCACTTTGTCACAGTAACATTATCTTGACTGGATGTTGACATCACATTTGCATGCCTAAGCAAGGTTACATGATCCTACCATGTATAGTGACTGAGATCTGAACTTTCCTGAAAACTTGGACATAAATCACTCATGCGTAAAACATAAGTCAAAGTGACCTACTTTTGCCTGGATGCTGATGTACCATCAGGGATGCATGCCTATGCCAGGTTACATGATCCTACCATGTAAAGTTGTCCAAAAACTTGGATGTAAATCAATCAGGCGGAAAATATAGGTCAAAGTGACCTAATTTTGTCTGGATGCTGATCTACCATCAGAGTTATACGCATATGCCAGGTTACATGATTGAACCATGTATAGTGACTAAGATCTGAACTCGTCCTAAAACTTGAATGAAAATCAATCAAGCATAAAATATAGGTCAAGGTGTCCTAATTTTGCCTGGATGCTGACCAACCATCAGAGATGTATGCATATGCAAGGTTACATGATCCTACCATGTGTAGTGACTGAGATCTGAACTAGTCAGAAAACTTGAATGTAAATCAATCAAGCGTAAAATATAGGTCAAAGTGTCCTAATTTTGCCTGGATGCTGATTCACCATCAGAGTTGCATGCATATGCAAGGTTAAATGATCCTACCATGTATAGTGACTGAGATCTGAACTCGTTCGAAAACTTGAATGTAAATCAATCAAACGTAAAATATAGGTCAAAGTGACCTAATTTTGCCTGGATGCTGATACACCATCAGAGTTGCATGCATATGCAAGGTTACATGATCCTACCATGTATAGTGACTGAGATCTGAACTCGGACGTAAACTTGAATGTTAGTTGTTCAAGCGGAAAATATAGGTCAAAGTGACCTAATTTTGCCTGGATGCTGACCTTCCATCAGAGATGCATGCATATGCAAGGTTACATGACCCTACCATGTATAGTGACTGAGATCTGAACTCGGACGTAAACTTGAATGTAAGTCGTTCAAGCGGAAAATATAGGTCAGAGAGACCCAATTTTCTTGGAGGCTGTGAGATATCCCAAGATGCACCTGCATACAAAGTTTGATGAACCTACCATGCATAGTTGCAGAGATATATGCCCAACGGACGTGGACGAAGACGCGGACGTGGACGCCGGAGGTACTCCAATAGTCCCCCTCAACTTCGTTGAGGCGAACTAAAAATGACAAAGTCCCGCCAAACAGGAAGTTGATATCATAAGGCGACCAAAATAGGAGACAACGCATTCTTCCTATATATAAAGTTAAATACTTAATTTGAAATAAATCAGCCCAGCAGTTGGTGAGAAAAGTGTGACAAAAATTTTCACTATGTTCAATAAAGGTAAAAATGGCAAAGTCCCGCCAAACAGGAAGTTGATATCATAAGGCGACCAAAATGGGAGGCGACGCATTCACCCTATATATAAAGTAAAATACCAAATTTGAAATAAATTGGCCTGGCAGTAGCTGAGAAAAGTGCGACGAAAATTTTCACTATGTTCAATTAAGGGGAAATGGCTAAGTCCCGCCAAACAGGAAGTTGATATCATAAGGCGACCAAAATGGGAGGCGATGCATTCCACCTATATATAAAGTCAAATACCAAATTTGAAATAAATCGGCCCAGCACTAGCTGAGAAAAGTGTGACGAAAATTTTCACTATGTTCAATTAAGGGAAAATGGCTAAGTCCCGCCAAACAGGAAGTTGATATCATTAGGAGACCAAAATAGCAGACAACGCATTCCCCCTATATATAAAGTCAAATACCAAATTTGAAATGAATGGGCCCAGCAGTAGCTGAAAGAAATGTGATAAACTTCAGATGGACGGACGGAAGGACGGAAGGACGGACAAGGGTATTCCAATATACCACCCACTCACGAGTGGGGGTATAAAAAGTGTTCATCTAGAGCTGCTTTGAAATTTGAAAACATTTGTCAGATATATCATAATCAAAAACTATCTTTTTCTTAACTATGACCTTAAATATCAAGGTTAATCTTATCTGCACTTATAACAGCTAATACTGATTTATAATACTACAAGTTTTTGTAGGGGTCCACAATGCTAGCACTTAAGTTTTGTGGCATTCTTGATCATTTTTGTTTATCCGTTTTGTCTTTGTCATGATGTCTCAATTCATGTTGGATATGAATTGCCGTGATTTTTGGATTTCCCCTTTCCTCAATTTTGCTTCGGTATTCATTTGAAGATGTAATTATGCATCCTTTATAAAGTTTATATATTCTTTGACTTCAGAAATTAAAAGTCGTAGATAAATAATAAATATTTTTGATATATAGATCTAATTTAAAAGGGAGACAACCATTATGGAATTACCAGTAACTCACTGAACTACATTGGTTACGGCAGTACTGTTGTGTTGTATGGCAGTTATTGCCCCTCCTTGGTCCAATATGTTTACTTTGTACATGCCATCAAAAGGAGCCTACAAATAATATCAAAATTAATACATATCAAAAATTTGTTTTTAAGGAAGTAAGAATATTTTTTTTCTGCTATATCAACAGTTTCCTAAAAAGATTATGAAAATACAACAAAATAATTAATACATCATTATAAACTAGATATGCAGAAAGTGAACTATCCACTTTGCTCCAAAAAGTCCATATTTGAAGATATATTTAGTACATATTTTCTGTAAAGTGTGAATTTAAATCTTTAAATCAATTCTAAATTAAGTCTTCACTGAAGTTGTTTCAACTGATTGTTCTCTGAAAGTGCCTTCCTATAATTAACTAAAATCAATCCTAAATCACTTAAAATTTCTGAAGAAGGAAATATAAGAATAAAACATTGCTCAAGATGTAGGTCAAATTGGAAAATTATCACTGACAAGAAGATTCTGAAGGACTCTACAGGATCAATTTAGGCCACATCTAGTTTTAACTGGTAGACTCTCATTCCGAGTCACCAAATATAACAGGTAAAGTGTAAGGCTTTTATATTTTATTTTTTATTCTATTCTCCCTTTAAATCAAATAAGATTTTGACAAGCATTAAGCTCTTTGGCTGTCATTTAACGTGTAATTGTAACATTTGAGTAATAAAGGGCTACGCCGAGCGCAGCATGATACGACCGCAGCATGTCGTCCACTGAAATTTGAAAAAGTGTAATTTAAAGTGAGTATGGACTTAGGAAAGAGCTTGACACAATAATTAGATGGACGCAATAAGGAGATTGACCCAGTAATTAGCTGGACACAAACTAGGGAAAATAAAAATTAGCCCTTATGACTCCTTATGATTCCTCTTTGACCCTTTATAGCTCAGAAACGGTAAGAGCTACGCCCAATCCATTGACATGCTGCTGAAAGCATATATCAAGAGGAATCAAAAGAAAAAAATCCCATCGAAATGCGATGAAAAATAAAAATTTTAGGTAATCTGTAAATTTACGATTTTGCCCCCCATCGGCCCCTCATAGCTCGAGAACGGCAAGAGATACGCCAAATCCGTTGAAATATATCTGAAAGCTTACATCAAGTAGAATCCAAAGAAAAAAATCCCATCGAAATCTGACGAAAAATAAAAATTTTAGGTTATCTGTAAATTTACGATTTTGGCTCCCTTCGGCCCTTATAGCTCGGAAACAGTAAGAGCTACACCAAATCCGTTGACATAGTACTGAAAGCTTACATCAAGAGAAATGCAAAGAAAAAATTTCCGTCGAAATCCGATGAAAAATAAAAATTTAAGGTTATCTGTAACTTTACAATTTTTTCCCCCCTTCAGCCCCTAATAGCTCCGAAATGGTAACAGCTACGCCAAATCCATTGACATATCACTGAAAGCTTCCATCAAGAGGAATCTAAAGAAAAAAATCCCATCGAAATCCGACGAAAAATAAAAATTCTACGTTATCTGTAAATTTACAATTTTGGCCCCTTCACCCGTTCATAGCTCGGAAATGGTAAGAGCTACGCCAAATCCGGTGACATAGTACTGAAAGCTAACATCAAGAGGAATCCAAAGAAAAAAATCCCATCGAAATCCGATGAAAAATAAAATTTTTGGTTATCTGTAAATTTACGATTTTGGCCCCCTTCAGCCCCTCATAGCTGGGTAAGGAAACAAGTTACCAAAAATCTAATAGTAGGGCGCTAGATAATTTTTCATAAGGAATCCTTTGGAATAAATTGCATCAAAATCGGACTAAAAATTAAAAAATGAAATTTTTGAAATTCGCCCCTTTTGGGCCCATTTATCTCATGAACGGTACATGCCACGTGAAATCCGTTGGCATAGTCATAGAAAATCTCTAAGGTGTTTACTGAAAGAAACCCCATCAAAATCCGATAAATAATAAAGATTCTACAGTCAAATATGTGAAAACAACCAATTTAACCCCTTTTGGCCCCTTTTTCTAAAACGGGCGGGGTCAGGAACATGAAATTATGATCTGTTCACTGGAACCAAAGTTATGCTGTCCACAGACACAAAAATTCCCAATTTTACCCCTTTTTCTGAAACGGGTGGGGCCATAAACCCGAAATTAAAACCCGGGATAGCCATTATGCCAAGAAACCACATACTGAAATTTGAAGATGATCCGTCCACTAGAAACAAAGTTATTCTGGCCACAGACGCCGACGCCGACGACTGCGCCATACCATAATAAGACCGCAAAATTTTTGCGGTCGTATAAAAAAACATCTTTCCTGTACTACATATGACTTTTTTTAATGAAAAAAAAGGTCAAACTGAAATCGTAGTTTTGAAAAAAAAAATACAGATTTTGATGGGGCGGGCAGGGATAAAAATTTACTAATTAACCAGATTTGGCTTTACATACTAAATTTTACTTTTTACCACCTGAAGTTTTTAAAATCAACTACTGGTAAATCAGAGTCACTATTGCATAAAAGCAAATCAAGAACTAAGTTTGGGGTCTCAGATTGACCTACTAACAAAATTGATTGTCATAATCTCAAATAATTTGAAGACAAAATTACATACAAATAAATCTTAACCTGACCAAATCAAGCATGAAATATAGGTCAAAACAGTTAACTGCTTAGTAGACTTTAGAGTAGTATTATAGACAACAATATATATCAATGATAATATACATCATTTCTTGTTTGTGTTAAGGAAAACATAGTTCTAATATCTGAAAATGGATATGTTTTGTTATATGAGAGTAATTTTTATTTACTGCAACCATTGCATTGATTCAATGTTAAATAGGAAATAAATTTAAAAAAAGACTTCACTGTCCAAACATCTCAGAAAGGATTAATTCAAATAGATCAGAAGCAATATTGCTAAATGCATTGAAAATAATCAAAGCTAATTTATAACCTGGTTCCAATTTAAGCCTCCGTCCCTGCTGATAAAGAGATGTGCATCTTCAGTAACTTTATCTCCAACATATCCGTGTGCTATAATAATTCCTGGAGCCTCCTCTTCGGATACGATGTCAGGAATTCCAAATATAAGTTTACTGTATCTCATATGTAAATGTAAATGACAATTCTAAAACAAACAATAGCAAACATCAATATACAGGTTATTTTGTCTTATGGTAGCATTAACCAATTATAGGGCTTGTCTGATTATTTGTTATGGATGTTCTGATTTTGATGGTGTTTTGGGTAAATACAGATTACTATGAAAGGATGTACACATACAGGTATATCAATTTGTCCCATTAAGAACATTTGAGAATAAAATGGTATTTTTGATTTCTTTTTACCATGTTCTATAAATAATAAATACCAAAGCTGCTGTAAATTTAGTTTCAGTAGATGGCCATTTCAAAACTTATGTCTCTCCAGTTCAGACCTAATCAAAAAAATTTTCAGACTTAAAAAAAACATGGAATCAAAAATACATTAGAGATTTAAAGAACCTTCTGCTTTTGAATAATGAATTTTCAACAAAAACAAAAGAAAGAAAAGCAGAAATGCTTTAACTAAGAAATAAAAACTTACAGTAGGGTCTGCACACAGATGCTTCAGTTCTGGGGGAACATCAATTAACGACCATGATCCTCCTTTGTCATATGAAATGAATGTTTTTTCTACAACTTTTCCATCTTGGAGGTTGACATACTGGTTAGCAATATAAGTACCTTGGATTCCTTTTACCTTTAAAGAAATTTAGTGTTATAATAAAATAAGCTTAAATCAAAGCAGAAACTTTTAATTTTTTTCTGTTATTAGAAGATCTATAATCAAACAGAGACATTGTAAGCATAGTCACAAACGGATTTTCCTTACAAAAAAAATGAAAGTTTCAGAAGTGTGATCAAAACCCAACTACATCAACATATAATGATTTTCTTCAAAATACAACTTCATCAAAATTATTGCAGCAGACAAGATAAGTTTGTTATACAATTGTATATTAAGTTATTCATTTGATCTTCGATGGCTCGAATTGCAATTACTCGAACACATTGGATGTCCCAAACCCTTTTTTCAAATTTAAACACAGTTTGACCTCAATGACTGAAAACATTTTTACTGGTCCCTTGGGTGTTTGTGCCATTGAAATTCGACTGAAATTAATATTAATATGTGAACGTATATACATGTTATGTTCCTTGTAAGGTTTCATCAAAATCCATCAATTAATAGTTAGAATCAAAGTGCAGTCTGCACTGAAAAGTGGTTGGCTTTGTCAGCAATGAATATATCATGTGTAGCTGACCTCGATCATGGAGATTGTGATCTCAAATTCAGGGCAAAACTTAAAGTATCAATACATGGGAACAATTAGAAATGAAAACTTTTTTACAGCTCAGGTAATATTTGATGTAAAAAATAAGTGAGAATCACATTGTGGATTATGAATTAACGGTCCGAAGTTTAATGCTGATAATCTCAAGTTTGATTGAGGGGGTGTGGTAAACATTTGATTTTCAGGGGCCTGGGTGAATTGCCTAGAAAAAAATATTTTTTTTCATGAAAATCTAAAACAAATTAATATATATTTTCACCAAATGTCACACCTAATCATTTATTTGCAATTGCAACAAAAATTTATTCTTCAAAATTGAATTATTTATTTTAATGACAAGTAGGATAAAAATATTTATTATCACTGGCACCAAGATTAAATTATTTATTTATAAAATCACCCAAGCCCCTGCTCCCCGAAAATCAAATGGTTGTCACTTTAGTGTGACAAACAGCACTGTACTTTATCTCCATCCAAACTCCTTTGGTCGAGGAATTGCAGATACTATGCAATTGTATTTCTTTATTCTCCCAGAAACAGAATTCTTAGTAACCACGATGAAAGTGCTAACTAGTACAAAGAAGGATGCCATTAAAATTAAAGCATCGGTTGGCATCAGCGCCAGCGGTTTCACCAAACCACTTCAAAATATATCCAAAACTCCAGTCACTGTCTGATATACATGTACTTTCTACGACTGATATTCTTCTTATAAATAACCATCATTCAACTCATAACGGCGGCGGTTTTAATTACGCTACATTCTCCTTGATCGAGAAAGTGAAAGTAAACCTCCATATTAGAACTTTGGGAACCATCGACATTTATCCTACATGACTGCTTAAAGTTCAAATTTTCCCGCTCTAAAGAAAAGTTCCGAATATATTATGCTTTATGTAAATATAGCCATTGTTCGCTTTTAAGGGTGCGGGTGCTATGTTTTTAGTGTGTTTTAATTTTTTAATGAGAAATCGTGTGTGTATAAGATATTTTTCATATGCCATGTGCAGTGCTCCTACATTGGAGGAACTTAAAAGACAAGTAGCAACCAACAATTAAAACCAAACAATGCGCATGCATGTACATTTGTAAACAGAACAGCGTGTTCATCACATGGAAAGACAATCAATATACTTATACAGCGATATTGAAATAGATATACATTAAAATATCATTCATTACATAAAGCAGCTGTCATCTAGTTGATTGTTTTCAAGGAACTGATAATATCAACAAGATTCAACTGCAATAGAAATTAATACATACAGCCGATTAACACAAATTATCTGAAGACCGTATGTTCATTACGCTGCAACAGAGTCCTTGTTATTATGTGGCAATAAACGAGATCTATGAAATTGTTTCACCAAAAACTAAGTTATTAATGGGTATTTTGTTGTTTTGATCGCTTACATAGCCATAGCTTATAGCAGTTTGATGTATATCATATAAAAAGCATCCGCTGTAGTGCATTCTTTGGAACCCGATCTTCGCAATAAGGTGGCCAACCACCTTAAAAAAGCATGCTTATATTTTTATGCAATGTGTATGTGACTTACATCATATAAATCTACATCTAACCATGGATCTTCGACGGTACTGACCACATTACGTAATGTTGGTACATAAAACTGTCCTTTAGTATCTGATAAATATAAGTTCACGACTAATTCCTTGTGATCTGCTGCAATAAACACTTGGTGTTCACTTGTATCCAATATATGAAAATCCTGCAATATAAGACAGATTTAAAAATAATGTCACAAAATTCCATTTGTTTGCCTACATAAAATTTTTTAACATAAATGACTGATAGGTATAACTAAAATCTAATAGAGTTATGGTTAAGTATAAAGTTCAGTGTTCTAATAACTTGCACGTAATAAGCAATGGGCTACAAATTATGTTTCGAATATAGCCAATATATGTTTATACTTCTCAGTAGTGTACCAACTGTATTTTTTGTGTTTCCTATTCTCTCACTACAAAACATTATCCATTGTATTTTGCATAAAGTCAATATTTTACAATCTTAAATAAACAGAAAATAATATTAGAGAATAGTATAGAATATGTAAAATGTAGCCAACATAACAAGTTTATTGAATTTTCTGAGACTTTTTCCTTTTGTTTGTAAAAGCATTGTTTTCAATTTATTTCTGTCTATCATCATATATAATATCAACTTAATACTTTGAGTTCTTTGAGACTGGTGTTACTTTGTATTACAAAAAAACAACTTACATTTGGGTGTAAATTCATAGGAAAATAAGCTTTTCGGAATGGTCCTCTGTTATGTGAAACAAACAAATCGCTGCTTTCTGATGTAGTCTTCTAAAAATAATATAAAATAGTTTAACCTATTTAAATATAATAATATTGCAGTTAAAATTCAATTGCTTGAACTGCAAGGGCTCGAACACAATGGATGTCTTGAATACTTTTTGTAGTCCTTTTGTTCAGGTTGAATATACCTCCTTCTCGATAGATTGTGCACCCCTACAGCTCAAACAGTTTTCTTTGGTCAATTTGATGATCAAGCCAATTAAGTTTGACTGCATTTCTAATTGTTAAAAAAGAAACATTAACAGCAAGAGTTATATAAATATATACAACTGTGTATAAATTCATATCATTACCATCTTTGATTTTTTACATATTGCTTTTGTCTCCTGCATTTTTTTAAAACATGGCTACAGTAACTTAAATGGGGGTAAAAACAAGAGAAGGGGTAGTCGGAAACGACAGCTAATCCCCTCGCCCGTTTATTGAATGTTTGTCTAGTAATATATGCACTCAAGGAAGTTGTACCATTCAAGATCTGGCTTGTTACTTAAATCTGAGCCAGTCACGCAAGAAATGTAGTGACCTTATTTCAATCAGGAGCCTCATACCTAAAGCATATGCATCTACTAATGAAAGATTTATCTTCTTCAAGTTGTATCTAAAATCCAGACTGTAACACAAACTTTATCCTAAGTCACTCATGCATGAAACGTAAGTCAAACTGACCTAATTTTTAACTGGAGCTTTGTAACTTTACAAGATGCATCTACATACAAAATATTATTCTTCTACGAGTTGTAGTATCTAAAATCCAAGCTGTAACACAAACTTTAACCTAAGTCACTCATGCATGAAATGTAGGTCAAAGTGACCCTATTTTCATCTGGAGCTTCCTAACTTTACAAGACACATCTACATACAAAATATTATTCTTCTACAAGTTGCAGTATCCCAGATCTGGACTCTTACAAAAACTTTTACCTAAGTCACTCATGCATGAAATGTAGGTCAAAGTGACCTAATGTTTACCTGGAGCTTCGTTACTTTCCAAGACGCATCTACATACAAAATATTATTCCTCTACAAGTTGTAGTATCCCAGATCTGGACTCTTACAAAAACTTTAACCTGAGTCACTCATGCATGAAATGTAGGTCAAATCCTCCTATTCTATATATCAACCTCAAGTACTCCTCAAGATGCATCCATGGACAAAACATTGTCCATCTACGACTTGTTATTCAAAAGATATATGGTCTTAAGTTTGAACGGACGAATGGGCGAAACGCTATATCCCCTCCCCAACTTCGTTGGGCGAGGGGATAACAAAATTACCAAACAGAATTGTCAAGAGCCAAATAGAAAAAGCAGGTGCAAGCAAAAATTGTCAACAGCAATGGTACTGACTTGGTACAGGCATTTCAAAAGAAATGGTTGGTTAAACCACTTTTCTTGGGCACCTTCATTTGTAGTAGTATCCTGTCATGTGCTATTTGTTCCTTCATAATATTTGTTCCAAAAGATAAAGTATTATAGAATATTTGCTCCAAAGGAACAAATATTGTAGTATTTGTTCTTAACGGAATGAATGTTTTATAACAATTGTTCCAAAAGGAAGAAATATTATGACAATGTTTATAATATTTGTTCCAAAGGAACTTTAGCTGTGCAAAACAAATACATGTATACGTTGACAATCGGATAGCAACTCCACAGCAACTGCTATTGAGAGGTCGAAGACAGTAAAAAGTAATGTTCATCTTAGCATTAAGTAACAAATGAATCACTTTTGGGATCAAAACTTCAATTTTCCACACAGGACTGATATTTATTAAAGGTCTTCTTAATGATCATATGAGACAGAATTTTGAAGCCTTGATTAACAATAATGCGGTCAAGGAGATAACTATGTCTGATGAGAAAGTCTGTATAATTTGTGCTAACTCTAGTGTAAATTAAGACTGAAATACAAAAAAAAAATGCATCTTCATGGTAAAATGATTCCTACCATATACAAAAACTAAGTTATGGCCTGGGATGTCAATTCAAATGTAGGTCGATCAAGCAAAAAACTGTATATCATCTTGACTTAGTGTTGCTTGATGCTTGTCCAATCTCAAATACAAAGTTAAATGAACCTAGTACATACAGTAACTGAAATATGACCTAAAATCTTAATCTAAATGTAAGTCAATCAAGTGGAAAATGAAGGTCAATGTGACTTAATTTCGTCTGGATGCCGACCAGGGTGGTGCTCGATTATAGCTTCCGAACACTCTGAACAGTAATCGAGTGGGTCAGAACAGCTGTGCAGAACATGTTTACTGTGCCAGCTGATGAGGTGGTGCATTTGGAACAGCGTATGGATTCAAGATGGCGACGAAAAATACGAACAAGTATGAAATGAAACTTATTAAATGAACTGCATTATTTTAACTGAAATTCAACAATTATTTATGTTAGATTCATCGGAAAGTGATAAACGGTCATTATCAAATATGCATGCCAATCTAAAATATAAATAAGTGGAAATGTATACGTCTGCCAGTTTTGGTGGTTGAATTTAATTTAAAAATCAATAAAGATCAACCGGAGTTAATTAAAAAAATACATTTTTTCACAATTTAAGGAGTCAGAATGTGTTTCAAATATTCAACGCTCGCAAAAGAATCTAAATGTGTTTCCAGCATTTTTTGTGTAATATTCAAAGTAGAATCTATTTGAATACGTAGAATGTTTTAAATAATTTAATTTTCCAATGAGTTCTAGTTTGTTAGGATAAAAATCACGATTATGTAGATTTTGAGCGCCATATTGGATGTTCTGTTCCTGTTCTATGCTACTCGATTATCAATGTACCACAGGACAGACAGAAGATGTTCTGCACAGGATAACCAAGCATGGCCCTACAATTAGAGATGCATGCATACCCAACCATTTACAATGAATGAAATCTGAACTCATATAATCAAAGCATGGAATGCTGTTAAGGCAGGTTCCTGGGTATTCCAGAAGTTCTGTAATTATTACTGTTTTGCTGAAATCTTGACATTTAATTTTTTCAAGAATTAAAATCCAAAATTTTCCTTCCCAGTTTAGGTTGTCTTTTCAGTTTTTATATGGGTTGTTGGCAATTTATTTAAAACTCTATTTATTTACATTTCATTGTCTTGCTCCTCTTTGTTGGTATATGTACATGTAAGTATTCCAAAGTACAAGCCCGAGTACAAGTGTAACACTCAGTGGCTTAATTAATGTTGATATTTCCAATTTTGTCACTTCCTCTGTCAAGTCATCTAGTTCTTATAAGTTTCATTATTTTTGCATATGATTAAATAACTCAATAACGAAGTCACTGTAAATTTACTACCGTATTTTTTGGACTAAAGGTCGATGGGGACGATAGGTCGAATTGCTCTTTTTGGGGCAAAAATTTGTTTCTGTTCTTAGATAGGTCGATTGGCACATAGGTCGAAGGACGACCGACAGTCATCAAGCGTAAGTATTGGTAAGTATAAGCATGTTTCCATTGTTTATGATAATTATCTTTCTTTACTTGTTTGTTGTTTTATTACTCTTATGGCTTCGTACCTGTTTAATTTTGTTGTCATTGTCTGATTAAATTTATTGTGACAAGTGGTCATAAACAGGTGTCAATTTGGGAAATCCAGCTAAGTTGTCATAACAATACCCAAGCCTGCCACTGATCTTCCTCAATTATATTTAATTAATCATTTGAAGTTTTTACCTGTCCCATCTTGGGCGTCCGATTGTCGTTTGTAGTTTGCCGACAACGAATTGTTTGATTGCAATTGAAGACCAATTTGACAATGTCATGACATTTTAGTTCCAAATTATTAAACAGCTAATACAATTTCATCAATTTTGTTGGCGTCCACGGCTATGAAAGTAAAATTTTATCTAGTTTGCAATGTTCCGAGCCGCCATTTTGATCATTACTTACTACGCATGTGTCGTATTACAGGTAAAAGTGAAGGCGGTAAATATGAAACAAGATCGATATTCACCTAATAAATATAATCACTCAAATGAATTATGAAAAGCAATCATATTTGCAAACAGTTTTCATGCCCAAACTGTTTATAAACCCTGAAACAATTTTTCAGTATTGTACAAAAGATCGACAATCCCGGATTTGTATCAAGTGTTACCGGTTACGATTCCACTATTAATGTATTAACCCAAACTTCCCATTCAAAATGTAGGTCAATAAAAAAGACAAAAAACACGAAAAATATCTATATTAACACTGTTTTATTAATATAAAAACTAAATAAAACACCAGGTTAGTATCTTCAACCTACGAATGGCAGCTACAACAAAAAAGAAAATTGTCAATCATAATTATCACTCACATTCACGTTTCTGATGCATTAACATTTTACACAGACATCAGATTTTTTTTATTAAGCCTTAGATAGGTCGACTTCGTTGGATAGGTCGAGGGCAGGACTTTTCAGAAAAAAAATATCGACCTTTAGTCCAAAAATATGGTATCTACATATGGGCATTTAGACAACTTATGTCTCATCAGTGCAAGCTACTGAGAATGGTAGGTTGTGCTCAGCTACAAATAACAAAACACCGAAGTTACTGTGAATAATGTAAACAGAATTTCAGCATTTTGAGTCCGAAGTCGAGCACTACGTTTGTGTCCCTCTGTTTCTCTATGGCGAACGTCATTTCATCCACCGTGCACTAAGGCAAAGGTTATGCCACACAACAGAAACACTGCGTGTATATATTTATCACTCTTTCTCAAAAAGTCCATCTCTTTTATCCATTTATTTTGGAATTTTGAATTGTATAGATCTACCCTTTTCGCGGAGGCGACGCCATTTTGTCGTTAATACACAGCTGATTCGTGTTCTCCCGTAATCTCGTTAGACGGGGCCTTTGTTTACCTCGCAGGGTGTGATTGGAACAGCCAATATTTACTTCCGGTGTAACGGAAAAATATTTTTGAGAGAAAATTTTAATATCGGGAGCTTTCAGAGGCATATCGGTAGACCTATGACCGGCTGCCGAAACCGGTAGCCTCACGGTGAGACCGGGAGGGTTAACAACTCTGGTTACAACAGCGAAACTAGAAGTTAATATGTATCCATTCATAAAAACTGCGCGCCACAGGAAATTTTTATGAATGAACCGAATCGTGAATTTCGAAAGTCACTTTAAGTGCTCTGAGATTAAAAAAGCAAAGTATCTCTTAAAAGATATTAAATAAATACAATAAACACATAAAACGATGTAGTTGATCATGAAATGGACACTGTATCGCCACATGAATGGATTATTTTTTGTGCCTTCGTATGAATAACTGGTAAGCCGTACACGTTTTTAACGATAGTCTGGATCATTCCGATTCTTTTCATACAAAGTAGTCTCCTTAATGTAAGAGTCTGGTTGAAACAGACTTTTTTCAAGATGGCTTTACCCGACAGCTAGAAGGCAGAGAACCTGACTTAAAAACTTGAATGTCAAGTCAATCAAGAGAAAATCATCATTCAAATTTTAAAATGTTATTTTACTAATTTACAACGAATAAAAATATTTACCTGCACAAATATGTATTCATTTTGTACAATCACTGAAAATGGATCAATAGGACCAATATTCTTGTCTGGAGTCACATCTTCACAGTTAGGGGCAATACATGCCAAATATTCACAGGGTCCTATTACTGTAAAGATATAATTCAAATTAAGATTTAAAAAAATGCTATACAGCAATTCTAAATGACAGTTCTTTGAATCATAGTGGTAAAAATTCTGGTAAAGTGTTACCGGTATACAGCAATTCTAAATGACTGTTCTTTGTATCAAAGTGGTAAAACTCTGGTTCAAAGTTGCTTTGAATAATTCTTGTGTAAACTTTCCAGCAAATGCATGACAAGTTTGTATCAAGGAATACCTAAAATGGACCAATGTTTGGAAAATTGGATTTTGCTGACAGATTTTATTTTTCATCTTTTTGTTTCAATATGTTTGAATATTCAGCTAGCTAATACGTCGTTTTCAAGATCCGATCATTCCCGGAATGACCTAACATCTTTTATGATGTTCCCCGCATTTACGGGATCAGTCACATTTCCACTTCATTGCATTTCCAACACACACATTTGTCAATGTGTCTAAGAAAGGCTACCTAATTTGTAACATAAGGGAATTTTACTTTCCCTGTGAAGATGAATAATTTTGTTCTGAATTATGTAATTTTAATTTGCACACTTTTAAAGAAAATTTTTCGAGTTAAATTGACACAAGTGCAATGAAATTGAAGTTCACTTCCAAACATAAAAATATTGTGTTATCCTGCAGACAGTGCAGTCATGTTACTGTGGTTCTTAACTTCATGCTTCATAATAAAAAAAATGAAAAAATACCACTTTTTACAACATTACATAAGTGGAACTTGTCCAATAGGATATTTCTATTTACAGCAAGTACAAAGCAGAAGACGTCAAGCACCACAACGTCACTTTTATCATGTGACAAAGTGCTAAGATAAGTATATGTCCTGTAGTAGATCTTTATCTCGAAAACAACATATTAAGGCAAGTTCAGAAAGTAAAATATGACGTAAAAATTCATTTAAAGTGTTGATTAAATGACAAAATATAGTTTGCGATTTTTTTCTCTAAATGGTAGGAGCCAAAAAAAAAAAAATAGAATTTCGAAAGGGACGATAATATGTTTTCTTATTTTTTTTTTTATCTCAGCTGCAGTCAGAAAATAGTTGGTACTTTATTTTCATAGTTTCTGTAGTTTCCAGTCATTATCTAATAGCTTGCTTCATTTGTTAGGAATGGTGTGTTGACCATCAATACTAAAATGGTGGTTTGGACTAGTTCTTGGGACATTCCAAAGTTTTTGATTTTATAACCTTGAAATTTAACTACTGACAACATTTTACTGGTTGGATCACTGAATTTATTGATAAAAAAATATTAACAAACATGAATAGAATGCTGATCTGGGAAAATGTACAGTTTTGCAATCGTGCCACAAATTTCTTTTTATAACTACAACATAAACCAGAGAACTTGCTCTTTATTATTTTTTAACCTCTCTGGGCAAAGAAGAATTAACCTGTCCATTTCAAAAGCTGAAGATAAATAATGAAATAGCAAAATTTATTTGGTTCACATTCTTGAACAAATATTTAATTTCTCAGATTGGTGCAATTTCTGTACTTCCATGTTATTTGTTAATTATAGATGCGTCAGGCTCCTTTAAAAATTTGATTTCAATATTTAAGTAATTCATTATCAAATTATCTTTTATCTATATTTTGTACTTACTATATAAATCTTGGATTTCCATATGAACTGTTAAATTATTTTTATCAACATTTTCAACTGCCCTGTAAAAAAAGTATATATTTGAACAAGAATTCTTATTTGTAAACAAACCGATGCCAAAAAGTATAGATGTGCTGAACATTTTATATATTGATTATCCTTTTCTGTTTTATAGTCATACAAATGCCAAAGATCTTTCAATTCATGAAGACTGAATTACCATTCTCAGTATATTATCTACAATCTACTTCATTTGAAAAAAGCCAATCTTTTGAATATTTTGCTTTTTTTATAATCTTAAAATTCTTAAAGTGGTAATGTATCATATATAATCTTCAAACCAACCCCTTTATAGGATAATAACATGAGGTTAATACAGTCTGTAGGTGTTAAATATTGTTCTGCTTAATAACTGCTGCAGCTTTTCATATTCCTCAGGTGCATTCATAAACATTACAAAGTTTACCAACAAAGTTTATTTAGTTCAAATTTTACCCTGACAATTGTTTGTAGGTCAGTATGTGTCTTCCTAGGTATTATCTGCTTCTATATATTCTGCTTTTTGAAATGTCATAATGTCAGAGTTCAAAGGTCAAGCTACAAGTAATTGTGACTTTTGACTTTAGCACTAGTTTTGTAGGTTTTTTTGTAACAAACATTTGCACGATTCAAGAAACTTACCATCTGTTACCTTTACCAAGATAAAGGAATTTAACAACAAAAATTAAATTAATTGGTTGACCTTTGACTCTGAAAGAGTTTGTAGATCTTTATGTACTGAACATTTCTTCCAATTTATTATCAAGGACTGGGTTGCACAAAAGTTAATAGAGTATTAAATATTTAATAGTCTATTAAGCTTTAACATTTCCTATTGATTTAATAGACTATTAACTTTTAATAGTCTATTAAGTTTTAATTGAGCTTTGTGCAACCCAGTCCAGGTTTCCAAGTAATAATGATGCAAATCTTCAAGATCAAACCTCAAGGATATACAGAGACTTGTTATAAGTAAACAACTTACCAATAATATCTGTGTGATACACCCTCATGTAACAATTTCCATGTTTTTCCAAAATCTCCACTAGAATACAACTATAAGATAGTAAAAAACAAGTCAATGCAAGTTTGAATATTTTTTAAAACAAATTATCTAAAGGTTAAAGGTCAATTAACAAATGCTTATATACGTAACAAGACTTGAGGATCAATCAAACATGACAAGTATTCATTGATTTACATAAATAATGCAGAAGAGTAAAAGAGTACTCTGGACCATTTACAATATAAAAATATTAAATTTTCAGTCAAAATGTTCTAAAACATAGAAAGCAGCCACAGCCTGCTAAACCCACCTTGTTACGCAGCATTGTCACATGTTAAACATGTCAGTAAACAGGAATGGATTTTCATCATTCTTTTTAACAGATTCATTCATGCATTAAATGCAGAGCACAGACTGCATCCAAAGCATCCACTGCAGCTATCATCCCAAAATGCATCATGCATACCAATATAATTGATGTGGGACATGTCAGTAGGCAGGAATGGAGTTTAACCATTCTTTCCAAACCAAGCCGCTCGTGCATGAAATGTAGGTCCTAGACAGAATCCAAAGCATGCATTGTTGTTGTCATCCCAAAATGCATCATACATACCAATACGGTTGATGTGGGACTTGTCAGTAAGCAGGAATCGCTCAAGCGTAAAATGTAGGTCACAGACAGAACCTGAAGCATGCATTGTTGTTGTCCCCAAAATGCATCATACATACCAATATGGTTGATGTGGAACATGTCAATAAGCGGGAATGGACTTTAACCATTCTTCCAAACCAAGTCGTTCATGTGTAAAATATATGTCACAGACAGCATCTGAAGCATGCATTGTTGTTGTCATCCCAAAATGTATCATACATACCAATATGGTTGATGTGGGACTTGTCGTCAGTAAGCAGGAATGGACTTTAACCATTCTATCTAACCTAGTCACTCATGAGTAAAATGTAGGTCACAAACAGCATCCAAAGCATGCATTGTTGTTGTCATCCCAAAATGCATCATACATACCAATATGGTTGATGTGGGACTTGCCAGTAAGTAGGAATGGACTTTAACCTTTCTTCCTAACCAAGTCGCTCATGCATGAAATGTAGGTCACAGACAGCATCTGAAGCATGCATTGTTGTTGTCATCCCAAAATGCATCATACATACCAATATGGTTGATGTGGGACTTGTCAGTAAGCATCAATGGACTTTAACCATTCTTCCTAACCGGACGCTGATGCAACGCGGATGCAGACGCTAGGGTATCACATAAGCCCCCCTCACTTGTGAGATGAGTTAAAAAGTGGTATAACTAAAGCTTTGAGTAGCCCAAATCTTAATTCTAGCTACACCGACAAAACCAACACTTTTCAAGAACGCTGCATGTCAGATCTTTTTGCAAACTGTTAAATTTTTAGTGACATCAATATTCTTATTTGTGAAGATTGTAGAGAACATCTTAAAGTTTAACAACATTTGATTTATTTAAACTTACAGCCATATCAATAACAGTATATCCCAGTATCCATTCACTTTCTGTAGGGTGTAGAAGTAAATTGTCTGCTTCAAATTCCAAAGTTTCTGACGATGTCCATGAAACACCTTCATCTTTTGATGTATATACTTTCTTGTTTATAATGTCTGTTAAAATTAACTGCAAAATACAGGATTTAAATTTAATATGTTAAAATCTTCCTTAAATAGATCTGACGTACCACTGGCTAGGAATTATAATAAAAAACAAGAGCTCTCGCCGAATGGCAGCCAAAGATACCCCCCGCTCATTGAACCCTGAATCGATATGGTAAGTGCAAAATTAAGTTGGTGTGGACACAATACAGGTGCAGACACAGTACAAGTGTGGACACAATGATATAATCTTCAAGAAAAAACTTTTCACAAGGGTTCCAATGAAAACACTCTGTCTAAATCAGACAAATATAAAATTCACCCTTTTCAGCCTATTTGACATTTTATACATCTACATATAGTGTTCTTCCTTTGTCTAAAGTATCATCAAAATCCTTCGAGTGGATTAAGAGGAGTTGTGCATAAGAGGTAACCCATACGTAGGGAATCAATGAAAACTCAAAATTGAATTATCTCCCCTTCCTGGTTTCTGACAATAATTATATGCCATCATGCACATCTCCATATGGTGTTCTTACTTTGTGTAAAGTTTCATTAAATTCTTTCAAGTGGTTTAAGAGGAGTTGCGCAAGTGGTTTAAGAGGAGTTGCGCTTACGAGGTAACCCATACATGGGGAATCAACAAATAGTCAAAGTCCAATTATCTCCCCTTCCTGGTTTTGAACAATAATTATATTTCTTCATGCACATCTCCATATAGTGTCCTTCCTTTGTGTAAAGTTTCCTCAAAATCCTTTAAGTGGTTTAAGAGGAGTTGAGCTTACGAGGTAACCCATAAATAGGGAATCAACGAAAAGTCAAAGTCGGATTATCTCCCCTTCCTGGTTTGAACAATAATTATATTTCTTCATGCACATCTCCATATAGTGTCCTTCCTTTGTGTAAAGTTTCATCAAACATCCTTTTAGTGGTTTAAGAGGAGTTGCACTTACGAGGTAACCCATAAATAGGGAATCAACGAAAAGTCAAAGTCGGATTATCTCCCCTTCCTGGTTTTGGACAATAATTATATTCCTTCATGCACATCTCCATATAGTGTCCTTCCTTTGTGTAAAGTTTCATCAAAATCCTTCAAGTGGTTTAAGAGGAGTTGTGCTTACGAGAAGTGTGGACAGACGGACAGACAGACAGACGGACGGACAGACAGACAGGGTGATTCCTATATACTCCCCAAACTTTGTTTGCAGGGGGTATAATAACCAATCAAACAAAGTTTTAAATCTTTCCTCAATAATTACCACATTCAGACAAAAGCAAAATAACATACCAAACTTTTCTTCTTTCTCTTTATTTCAATCTCTTTCTAACTGGGGATTCATATGTAATGACTTATTTCCATTATTTTTAACTATGCGCTTTTTTAGGTGCATGTATATTTTGGTCGAACTGATAATGAAATCAAAGGTCCATGCAAGGGTCTTACCACAAACAATAGCCAATATGAATGCAAACTTGAATTCAGTCAATCATGTAGAAAGTATAGGCCAAGTGACCTAATTTTGCCTAGATGTTGACCTAATTCCACGGGTGCATGCACATGCAAGGTTAGATAATCCTGTTATGTACAGTAACTGAGATATGAATTCCCCCTAAATTTGCATGAAGTCCATAAAGCAGGAAATACAGGTCAAAATGACCTTATTTAGTGTTGATTCTGACCTACCTCCAAAGATTTGTGCACATACAAGGATACATGATCCTACCATGTACAGTAAATGAGATATGAACTTATAGATCTAAAATTGAATGGAAAGTGATCAAGCAGGAATAATATATATGTAATAGATTCTTGGAGACTTTGAGTCAACCCAAATTGCATCTATATGCAAAGTTTGATGACCCTGTCTTGCATTGTCACCTAGATATATACCCAAATGAGGAACACAAAAGTAGACATGATTTGAATGCCAAGGGAACTCTAATATTTCCTAGGTAAACTAAAAATGATGTTATTTTCTCATAATCCCCCCCAAAATGATTTATAACACATGCAATTACATTTCAACAATTCTTCTTTTGTTATTTATTTTTTTAATAGAAATTCAAACAAAGTTATTTCGATACCGTTTATCAAGTACCTATAGTCAAACTAAGATGACCTTAAATTCAACTTTGTTAAGGACACAATTCACATGTATAGTGAGTTATTGAATGTATAGTTTTTAGATTCATCATTTTATAATCCAAATGATTTCTATGTACATGTAACATATGTGGTATCATTAAGAGACAGGTAACATGTGGAAGGTTAACATTCATTTCCTATGAGGACAGGATATCCTTAAAAATTTGTCATCTTCACAGTGACATATCATCAAAGTAAGAAATGAACTAAGAATGAATAACACATTATGAGAGAAGAGTTCCCACACTAGTGAAAAATAATTTGTTTGTTACAATAAAAATATGAAATCGTGAAAAGTTTATAGAATATGTTTTTACCCTTAGGCATGTTAGGGAGACTTATCATTTTGAGATGATGTAAATTGAAAGAAGTACCTCATTATATCGTTAATTTACTTAATTTGTTTTCCCTTAAAAAGCAAAATACATGTTATTAGGTTTTGGGGGAGATGACAGATTATTCATGCCATGATTCACAATATTACTATGATTATTTTATAGGTGTAAACAGGATTGTTATTCATATTTGACAAACAAACACACATATAAATGTACAGAATCGAAAACTTTTCAAGATATAAGATCATTCTTTAAAAAAAAGTATTGTTGTAGATCACCTCCAAATGACCAATGAAATGCATTATTCAATTCAAATTGTCACAAGCAACAGTAATATACAAACTCAGTTGTCTCAAAATCTCAGATGTGTCAACTAAAATGTCTCAGCAACTCCTTGTTTGCTTTAAGAATGTTTCTAGGTCAAATGAAATTAAGTTAATCCCTTGATATCAAACAGGATTCATAGTCCCAGTGTATGTAGTTTAGAAATCACAATCCATCTTTACAGTACCATAGAAATTTGATCATTTTTGAAAGGTAGGATAAAAGATAATACAGCAATAGACCTCTGTTAAGGAAACATACAGCATTGGAATCAATATGTTGGGAACTCAGGGTATGTTACATCTGATGCATCTGACAATAGACATAAAGTTTTTTTTTACCCTTGGGATTTTTTTTCATAGGATGAATGGTCATTATAGAAGGTCCCATAAGTTTGTATTCAAGCTAGCTAGACCAAACAAAAAGAACAAAACAAAAGAAATTGAGCTTTTCTCTATTATATCAAAGAATTCTGCCAAGTTTCAAGAATAAAATATCTAAGCATTTGCTTATTGTGGATGATATTAGGACCAGATGGACAGAGATTTATAATTTATTTAATTTTAGGGTATGGACAGGGTATCCATAAAACTCCCTTCAAAGACCAGTAATTGAAAAGGATTGTTGAATTTATCATTAAGAAAAGTGACTATTTATGGAAAGCCAAGCCAAAATATACAACAAACAAGAGAAGGGGCAGTCGTAAACGACAGCTAATCCCCTCAACCGTTTATTGAATGTTTGTCTAGTATTATAAGCACTCAAGGAAGTTGTACCATTCAAGATCTGGCTTGTTATTTAAAGCTGAGCCAGTCATGCAAGAAAAGTAGTGACCTTATTTCAATCAGGAGCCTCATACCTAAAGCATATGCATCTAGTGATGAAAGATTATTCTTCTATAAAGTGTAGTATCTAAAATTCAGACTGTAACACAAACTTTAATATTTATCTGGAGCTTCATAACTTTACAACACAGATCTGCATACAAAATATTATTCCTCTACGAGTTGTAGTATTCCAGATCTGGACTCTTACAAAAACTTTAACCTGAGTCACTCATGCATGAAATGTAGGTCAAAGTGACCTAATTTTAATCTGGAGCTTTGTAACTTGACAAGACGCATCTACATACAAAATATTATTCCTCTACAAGTTGTAGTATCCCAGATCTGGACTCTTACAAAAACTTTAACCTAAGTCACTCATGCATGAAATGTAGGTCAAAGTGACCTATT